>JADRCD010181803.1:0-14190 GCA_019843815.1 Montemys delectorum
GGGGGGGGGGGAGAGAGGGAGAGGTAGAGAGGAGGGGAGAGGTAGATGTGTATAAGGAGGTCCATAAGAGCAAAGGGGTACATGGGAGGGGTTGGAGGAATGAAATGATGTAATTATAATATCAAGGAATAATTATTTTGAAAAAGGTATAAAAATCTATAGTGAAAATAAACTTAACAGTAAATTGACCATTAAAGGGGGGAAGGGGAATACCTATACAATCAAATAAAAGTTACTTTAGATGCCTATTAAGTTTGGTAATAAAGGCAAAGCTAAAAATATTTAACATACAAAACTTTGTGTAAATTTTTGCATATTTGGTAAAAATGTTTAAATATTTTCCATAACCAGAATGATGGTGCATATTATAATGTTATAATCCTAGCACTTAGGAGCTAGGGACAGGAGAATCAAGAGTTCAAAGTCAATCTCAGTTACACAGAAAATCTGAGACTGTCTAGTGGGGGTAGAAAATACTAAACATATCTCAAAACTAACAATTAGATTAAGTACATGATTCCATATTAACTAATACACACAACAGCAATTCGACCCTCAAAGATATAATCATTTCCATAGGAAGTTAAGATAGTTTTAATATATAAATTCAGTTTAACCTCTGAAATTAGGTGGCCCTCTGCCTGCATTTTACATAGGAGACAACAGTGTAATGAAAAGGTAGGGAAAATGTTAGCTGTGGAGTCATAATGAGAAACAACTCTGGCTTGAGATCTAGCTCTTACTGCTGCATCTTCTGTCAAATATCCTAACCCAACAAAAATAAGAGAAAGAAGGTTTGACTTCTATTTCTAGAACTGCCCCTTTCTTTTTTGTTTTGTTTTGTTTTGTTTTGTTTTTCGAGACAGGGTTTCTCTGTGTAGCCCTGGCTGTCCTAGAACTCACTCTGTAGACCAGGCTGGCCTCGAACTCAGAAATTCGCCTGCCTCTGCCTCCCAAGTGCTGGGACTAAAGGCGTACACCACCACAGCCCAGCTAGAACTGCCTCTTTCAAGGAGTAAAGTTTTTTGTTTTTGTTTGTTTTTCTGAGACATGGTTTCTCTGTGTAGCCCTGGCTGTCATGGAACTCACACTATAGACCAGGCTGGCCTGGAACTCAGAAATGCATCTGCCTCTGCCTCCCAAGTGCTGGGATTAAAAGCGTGTGTCACCACTGCCCCGCAAGGGTTAAAGAAAGCAGTATACACCAAACAAAGTGTACACATGGAGGGAGCCAGGATTCCAGACACTTATGTAGCACAGGATAGCTTTATCTGACATCAATGGGAGGGAAGGGAGGCTTAACACCCCAGCACAGAGGGAGGCTAGAGTGGTGAGGCGGGAGTGGGTAAATAGGTGGAGGAGTACCCTCATAGAGGCAAAGGGGAGGGGGAAGAAGGGGAATGGGATAAGGGGTTGGTGGAGGGGTAACCTGGAAAGGGGATATCATTTGAAATATAAATGAATAAAATGATTAATAATAATAATAATAATAACAACAACAACAACAATAATAAAGCTGGTATTATTAAAGCAAACATGGTAGTGCACAACTTTAATCCTAGCAGTTGGGAGGCAGAGGCAGGTGAATCTCTGAGTTTATGGTCAGCCTGGTCTACAAAAAATACACAGAGAAACTATGTCTCAAAAAAAGGGTGAGAGGTCAGCTGGAGAGATGGCTCAAAGGTTAAAAGCACTGACTGCTCTTCCAGGGGTCCTGAGTTCAAATCCCAGCAACCACACGGTGGCTCACAACCATCTGTAATGGGATCTGATACCATCTTCTGGTGTGTCTGAAGATAACTACAATACAAGTGTACTTGTATATAATAAATAAATAAATCTTCTTTTAAAAAGTTGATATTACTAAGTCTAGGTCTTATCTGTACAATGTTCAAACACTTAAGCATTTGTTCTGTGTACATAAATGTTGACTAAATAACTTTAGAGATCATTTTAAATCTCCTTTGTTTTGAATTTGAACACACAGTAAAAGTTCACTAAAGCGAACTGTAAATTCCACACTTCTGGGAGAATAACTGCCAGATTCCACTGACAGAGGGATTTATGACATTTGAGAGTGTCAATTGCCTACGGTCATTTCTCCATGGACTAGTCTCAGAAGCACACTTGCCTCTAGGAACCTGGGGTGCTATGAAAAAGTGTGCTGTCAGCAATGTGAGTTTCAGCACAGTGGTAAAACACTTAGCCGATGGATCACTCCTTACTTCATCCTCCAGCACACATAACACAGCACCTCTGCTAAGTAAACACTGACCCAATGCACTGTGCCAATTGTTTTACCTAAGAAAGCACTCTCAGTGCATATTTCGGTATTTCCCACAGGTGTCTTTAACTGGAGCTCCTTTCTGAACAGTGACTGAATACCTAAATGCTTGACTCTCCAAACTTCGAAAAACTATCAAATTGGTAGAGGACAGACACAGCCTTATCAAAAATCTGTTACACTTAACAATGCTGGAAAGACTCTCTTTCTTACCTTTTTATGGAGACATCCAGATCTTTTAGACAGTCCACAATTGTGCTTCTATGCCTCTGTACAGCATTATGATCTGTCTGCACAGTCTTCAACAGAGATGTCAGAGCAACATATCTGCATGGAACAATGTTTCATACTAAATAGGCTAAAATGTAAAACTCAAGGAAGTTTTCCCTCTGTTTGAATAATAACAAAGATGCCAAACAGATGAGGAAATACACACATCTACAAGTATTTCAAGGTAAGCACAGAACTAGTGACTAGAAAGTAACATCTTAAGGGAACAGGAGCAGAATCAACAGTTGGAACAAGATGGGGAGTCTTTGTAACTACCCTTGCTTTCATAGCAGCCATTCTAACTTGCAACTGACTCAGTACTTTCTAAAACTTCCCAAGGAAAAAAAAAATACAGTGAAGGTATATATGCTTTTTCACACTGCCTTAACCCACAATGTACAAGAGGAAATTAATTTTATCATTTAAATGGTCTATGCTTTTTTTATACCAATACCAAAACCACTCCTATCTATCTACAAGAATTTGAATTTAAAGCTGGGTATGGTGGTGCCTGCCTTTAATCCCAGCACTTGGGAGGCAGAGGCAGGCAAGATTTCTGAATTCGAGGCCAGCCTGGTCTACAGAATGAGTTCCAGGACAGCCGGGGCTACACAGAGAAACCCTGTCTCAAAAAAGCAAACAAACAAAAACAGGGGAAAAAAAAAAAAACCTAATTTGAGTTATAGATCAAAAGCAATGGAACTAAGTAATTGCTACGAAGACCCTATGGTTCAGAAAGGCTAATATATTTACCATTTGGCCCTTTATAGGATATTTGCTCTTAACTTATAAATTAAACATTAACCCATAAAGAAAATTCTCAAATTCTTTACAAAACAGCAATTTTAAAACTAAATTAAAACTAAAAATTCTGACTTCAAATTCTAGATCACACAATACATAACACACATATATAATCTTGAGCAAAGTCGCTCTGGAAAATACTAATTTTTATACTATAGAAGATATATGGAAAATTTTCAGTTGACTTACCTAATATTTTTGTCATTGTTCAATAAGAATCGACCAAGAATATTTATGGCTAGAACCTAAAGAGAAATTGCATACATTTGTTTGTTTTTGTTTTCTTTAATCTATAAAAATGATATATTTACATTGTTTTCTTAATCTAAAGAATAAATTTCCAACATCTGGGTAGAAGCTGCTTAAAGATGGCAGCTGGTTATCTATAAATTGTTAGCAAAAGGAAAAGTTATCTAAAGGCATTCTTAAGATCATGTTCCATTTCAGGGGCCAGAAAGATAGCTCAATAGATATATAAAGGTACTTGCCAGCAAACCTGAAGACCCGAGTTCCAGAACCCATATTACAGAAGGACAGAATCCATTCCCTCAAATTGTCCTCTGACCTCCATGTATGTAGAAGAGTAGACACATATGTATGCATGTGCACACATACAAAATAAGTTCTTTTTAAAAATCACATTGAGTTTCAGCAGTAATTACCAAAAATTAATGGAGGACACAATGAAGATATATTCTAGTTTTGGAATACTGCCCAATGCTAGAAGGACAGTAAAATCAACAACATCTTTAAACCTAAGAGAAATGCATACTCTAGTAGTTTAACTGTACAAATGTATGTGACAAGTGCACGGTACAAGCATAGACACAAAATCTCCTGGGGCTGTATCGCAAGGACATGTGATAGGAGATGGTGTAGACATCCATCAACCACAAATCTGCTGGATATATTACTGGCATGTACAATGGAGTCCTATTCCAGTATGATAAGAAAGGCACCTGACATATGACAAAACACAAGCAAAAGGGATGAAGATACATGGGATAAATATTACATGGTTATATTCATATGAGATATATGATACTGTGAAAAATACTGTCATTGTCCCCTTTTCTTGACATACAGCTCCTAAATCTCACTTAGTTTTTAATTTTTTCAAAAGGTTTTAAAATGTGTGCTTATTTATGGTGTGTGTGTGTGTGTGTGTGTGTGTGTCCCTCCCCTCAGAGGTCAAAAGAGAACACTGGTACCCTGGAGCTGAGTTACACCTAATGTAGATGCTAGAAACTAAACTCTAATCCTCTGGTAAAATAGCAAGTGTTCTTAATCACTGAGCCATCTCTATTCCTACATTTAGTTGTTATGAGGTAACTTTTGATGGATCCGTGAATGGCCTGAGAATGAGGCTAGCTTGTCAGAGGAAGTAACCATGCTATTCGAGGCTGGAGCTTTCAGCCCATCCTCAAGATCCTGGAAATAAAAAGTGCTGAAGGTTATAATCTTCACCAATGGCCAATGATTTAATCAACCATGCCTACGTAATGAGGCCTCCATAAAGCCCCAAAGAATATGGCTTTGGGTAGCTGAACACATGGAGTTTTCTAAAGATGGTACACATGTGAAGAATATTTCTTACTCATCCCTATATGCTTTGTCCCCTGTTTTGCCAATCTAGATATCCTTATCCTCTGAATATCCTTTACCATAACAAGGACAAGTAAGTCCTCTGAATTCTGTGAGCCATTCTAGCAGAATGGCTTACTATTGCTTACTACTTACTACTGCTGCTTGATATGCTCTACTGCAAACAATTTATCAGGTGTGTGCAAGTTTCCCAAGAAAAGTATAACTTTATAAAATTATGAAAAAAAAATCTGACAGATCAAATTACATTCTACAAAACAACTGATCAATACTTCTAAAGTGTCAAAATCATGAACGATAAAGAGAAACTGAGAAACTAACAGACCAGGAGACTAGAGAAAAGTGACAACTAAATGTAATGTAGGCTCATAAACTGGATGCTGTAAGAGAAAATAAATGCCAACTGGAACCTTGGAAAATCTAAATGAAGTCTACAATTTACAAAATAGTAGTGTCCATGTTACTTTTCTGGTCTTCATAAGATGTATACATTTGTACTATATTATACTGGGAAAAGTGGGCAAAAGGCATGAATGGCATATATAGAGGCTCTGAGGCTTTAGGGGCTGGAGATGGCTGAGCAGTTCAAAGGACATCCTTGCTGGTCTTCAGAGACCCATCTGGTTCCCAGCACCTATATGAGGCTGCTCACAATCACATGTAATTCCATGGCCAAGGAATCCGATATCCTCATTTGGTTTCCACAGGTGCTGCTCTCACCACAAACACATTCATATACACAATTAATAAAATAATAATAAATCTTTCAAAAAGTCTAAAATTGTTTCAGTGTTAAACGACAGTATTGAAAAGGGCTGAATGTGGTGGAGCACGCCTATAACCCCAGAACTGGGAGGCTAAAGCAAAAGAATCAAGGAACTGAGGACAACCTACCTACCCTACAGAAGAGTTCCAGGCCAGCCCTGTCTACAGTATGGAGCAAGATGCTGTTTCAGTATAAACAAAGCATCACAAAACAGTGTTTTCCTCTGAAGGAGACCTGGTGGCTATATGTGAAAGCTACAAAGCTAACATTTTCCTCTCAGTATAATTTTGGGGCTACCTGAGTTTCTTGTTCTACAGGTTTATTCCTTAAATAAATTTATTTAAATATTGTACCTGTGCCTTGTTTAAAATGGTGGGTACAATTCAGGTTGTGTCTCTAGTAAAAGCTTATTCTGAAAGAGTTCCTTAACAATAGGAATACATCCTTAGTTCTTCCAAGCTTTACTATCTTCATCAAGGTTAAAGCACACATAGAAAACACAGTGTCAAAACAAAAAAACAAAAAAAAAAAAAAACGGGCGGTGGTGGTGCATGCCTTTAATCCCAGCACTTGGGAGGCAGAGGCAGGTGGATTTCTGAGTTCGAGGCCAGCCTGGTCTACAGAGTGAGTACCAGGACAGCCAGGGCTACACAGAGAAACCCTGTCTCGAAAAATCAAAAAAAAAGAAAGAAAGAAAAGAAAACACAGTATCATGCTTTGATACGTCAGTCCTTCCTAAAGTTCCAAGTGGAATCTGTTTCCAAAGTACTGAAGCCCAATTCAATCACTCTAAGTAAGGAGGAAACCTTAAAGAAGATTCAAAAAGACTTACTCGCAATCCACTCTCTGATTTAATATCCATGATAGTCAAAACTGTTTCATACAGAATAGCATTTCCTACATTTTTACTAGTCTCTGTATTTGTAGCAACCTGAAAAAAACAGACAGTAATGGGTAAGTGAGAGAGCAACACTTCCAAAAACTACCAAGTGCAATGAGATATATTGTGATTTCAGTAACTCACTAAAGAGAAAACAGAAACTATTTGCCCTAATAATCACACCTTCTACTCTCTGCTGGATGAAAATGAAACTTCATAGATTTCAAGTTGGATCAACTCACCTGTGCTAATATATCATTCATAGCTTCACTTGAATCATCATCATTCCGTCCTAAAATCCTTAATAACCGTAAAATTCGTACCTAATAAGCAGGATATAAAGGGTCAACAAATTATGTCTGACTCAATGTCATTCAGAATGAAACTCAAATAATTTAAAGGAAGTTAGATGCCATCAGATATAAGTCAGGAGAACTTTCAACATCTTTTGAAAGAGGCCATGCACATGTCCACATCTAATGAAGTTATAAGATAGCTCACCCCTCACAGCCAGTAAGTAAAATTTACATTTACATTGTTATTTCATTAATTAAATACAATACTTATTTGGTCCTGGTTCACTTACTAGTATAATTAGAATTACCAAATTTGTGCCCTATATAAACTTAAGATGAAGAAAACAATCTCTTCAAAAGCATTGCATTCACATGACATTTATCCAAAATGTTTTTCAACCTCACCTGCAAAAAGGGGTCACTGATACCAGACACATCATGTTCTGGGGAATATCCGGACATGATGAGGTTCTTTAGAATACGAACTAATTGGGGCACAAGCTGCAGGGGGGGAAAAAAAGATGCATCAAAACAACAACAAAATAGTGACTCTATAAGCCTATCTTCTCAATAAGCAGATTCTTTGGTTTAGAAAAATGATACAAGGGTCTGAGTCCAAGAAATTTCTTCTGCTGTAAATACAGTAATGCAAATGGCTGAAGTATTAACTCAGATACCAAGACCAAGACCTACGAAGTAATAATATGTACTTCATCAGCATGAAAACAAGCCAGATCTTTTTCCTCTGGAGTTCAATATGTAAAGATACTAGAATCACAGTGAGCCAATAACCAATGGGAACCAAATAAAAGAAGTCTATGGGACACACTGCTAGAATTTGAAACTCTTGGGTAGCAAAAAAAGTTCCTTTTTATACATTCTAACAAAGTCATGTAAAGCATTAACCAATGATCTTATTAAATATAAAGCATATCGCACTTCAAATAAAAAAAGGTCTCTCCTCTAAAGATAGGTTTAGTTATATATCCTTTCCCAAAAAGCAGCAGGAAATACCAAAGTGACCAACATGAGCCAAATGGAAATGACAGATGAAAAAAGCACACCTAAGATCCCAGGGCCCTGCCCTTTACTCAGACAGAATTCTGCCAAATTTAATATCAGTATTCAATTATGTTCTGTTTTTGTACCCAAGAGACTACACATTCCTTAGTCAAGAATTCCTTTGACCTTCCTTTTCCAGGTCGCCTATACCAACTATTATTGTCAATCTAGTTACAGATGCTTGCAAATAAATATGAGCACTCATTTGTTTTCTGTTGATCAATTACTTCATGTGAAACCCCTATTCCAAAATGTCTGCCACAACTGAACTTTCCCAGTCTCCAAAAGAAAACCCCATTTATCTACATGAACAGCTCTTATTACCTAAAACTAAACAAGAAAGGGGACAAACACTCTATCTTTTTATAGGAAAGCTGAACAGGGCCAACTCTGCTGCAACTCATCATTTCTCCCTTGTGTTTGTTCTGTTCCCTCCCTACTCCCCAAAGTCTGGAAAGGTACTGAGATTAAAATGAAATGCCAAGCTACACTCAAGACATGCACCCAAAACACTAGAACATTACGGCCACTTATAAATGCAAGAGAGAATATGTGAACTTAAGTCAGGTAGCCATAATACTTCAGAATTTAGTGACTCGCTAAATCATCAAAACAAAAATCAAATTTGGACAACTCCAAGAATAAGACAAGTCTAAGGTACAGAGATCTGTAAGCACTAAATAAAACCTCAGTAAGTCTGCTGACCGGAGTGTAAAGAAGATACTCAGCTCACCTCACACACAGCTCTCTGCATTCTGTGTACCACATACAACCCTAATAACTTTTAAGAACTGGGAAACTGCTTTCTGTGCTGCTGAGGCCAGCACACTGCATAAGGCTGCCTGGACAGAAAGCTCATGTCCAAGTGCTCAGCGTGCAAGTTCTTGGAGCCCAGAGCTTTACTTTTCAGACACAAACGCAATATACTAAAACCGATGACAGGACAAACAAAGCACAGTGACAGGAGAAGCTGCAGCCATGAAAGTCAGTTGATGCCCAGTACTCTGTCTCTAAACCCTTTAAATAGCCCAAAGCTTCTCCCCAAGATTAAGTCCGGGGAAGAGGGAGATAAAAGCTCTAAGCCTGAACTCCAGCTCAGAAGTACATGTGGAGCTTTCTAAAGTATGGGTTACCCACAGATGGCTCCAAAGTATCGACTTCCAAAGGAAGCAATGTTTTGTGTAAGGGCTCCAGGCAGCTCTGCAAGGGCAGCTGCAAAAAGCCTCTCCCATGAAGATGAAGGCAAGGCAGAGGAGAAGGCTTACAACTCAGGGATGGCTGCAACTGAAATCCAAGGCTGAATTTGGAGTCAGGAGATTAAACGACAAGACAGAAACTGGACCAGGGAGTTAGCCAAAAATGCTAGAACAAATAATTCACAATATTAAGCACAGCTTCAGCATTAGTACAGTTAAAAGCCACACTTGTGGATGTATACACAAAAGCTACTAAGGACCTAAAGCCAGCATGCACCATCTAAAAAAAGAGGGTTAATTCTTACCTTTTCATTCTAACATACAGCAGGATTCCAAACAGACAACAGGAACAAAACATACAAAGCAAGCATTAGGGACAGATACGGGTCTCATACTATTTTACATTAATTTAATCAAGACATGAACATCTAAGGAAGAGGGAGCCAAAAAAACACCCAAAAGTATGAGCTCTTTGTGGAGTGCTCAGGAGCCTTCTCTAAAGGAACCAATGCTTGTAATTAGACAAAGAATAATCTTTCTGAATCCTTCTTAGTAAGTAAAGGGAGAAATAAAAGTGTCTTCTTTAAAATGCTAAAAAAAAAAAAAAAAAAAAAAATGGGGAAAGGAAGCCAGGTGGTGGCAGTGCCCATCTCTTAATCCCAGCCCCTGAGAGGCAAAGGAAGCCGAGTCTCTGAATTCAAGCCAGCCTGGTCTACAGAGCAAGTTCTGGGACAGCCAAGGGCTACACAGAGAAACACTGTCTCGGAGGGGAGGGGGTAAGCCCCTATCCCCCTGGACATGGGACTTTAAAAAGGTAGTCTATCACAGAAATCAATGGCCTAAAATGAACACCGTAACAAAGTAATAAAAGTCAAAATTCTGTTTGCTATTCTCATCTTAAGGAAAAAAAAAAAAACAGAAAAAAATACCTGTCGTAAAAATAAAGAGAAACAATTCTATTTGCAATTTGAGCTCAGGTTACATTTCCTGGCTCACTGTGAAAACAACAGATAATACACGTAAGCAGTTTGTATGTCTGTCAACAAGGAAAAGACTTCTATTCTGAAAGGGGAAACACTACACTAATACCAGCTCTTATATGCCTAAATCTGGCTTCGAGCCCTATCACACAGTAGGGCTAGTTACATCCTTTATTCAGCCTCATAGCTTGCTTTTAGAAGAAAATCCTAAGTGAAAAAGACTTTTCAGGAAAATCATACAGAAGGCACCTACCTTTCTGAAATGTGCGAGCATGTCTGGACTCCGTTCACACATCTCTGTGAGAAGGACTACAGATGTGTGAAGGACACCTGAGGAAAGGTCAAAGGGAAGCAAAAATGAGGGTCTACTCAGCTCCAGAAAACAGGGTTTCACATCCCTGAAGGTGAATTCCAAAAGGAGACTTACTGCTCCTGCTTATCAGTCCCCTTTCCAAAGGACCAAAGCACTGAGCAGGAGCTGCTGCTGTAACACTGCTCAGATCAGAAGTTTTTCAACTGATAGGGGGACAAGAGCAAGCCTGTCCAAGCTCACATCAGTACAAACCACATCTCTTCTTCTCCATGTTTACTCAATACATTTTAGCTACATTCTGACAGACAATCCTAGACAAAAATCTTAGTAAGATACTGGATAACCAGATAAAATGTACCAAACACCAGTTAAACAAATGACTAGTCAAATCCCTTGTCCCAAAGTCAGTAAAAACAATCTTGAAGGACATTTCACTAAGTAATGAATGACAGACCCACCTAAACCTTCATGTGTTCAGCACTTGTTGTGAGCATCCTGGGCACAGCACAAATTTAAATTAATTTAAGTTTGATTTAATGAAATTAAATATATTGGGTCATTTTTTCCTAATATTTAAGACATAAAACTTTACTTGGAACTTATTTCACTGAGTTCAGGATAAGAATAAAAGTTTAAGAAAAAAGCAGCCACACTCTACTTAATTCCTTCAAGCTTTTTATATAGATATCTGAATACGTACTGCAGATTCCTGTTAGAAATAACTCAGAAAAATTTTTGCTAATTTTATATTCCTAACTCTTGATAGCAAAGGAAAAATGTCTTCCTTTACTATAAAACAATCAAGAAATCAGGGCTGTTACATGAAAATCAAAGATATGATCATTTTACATCATACTAAATATTAATAACATAAGACAGGACCAGAACTTAAAGGTATATTTACTATGAAGAAATCAATGAACTGTAAAGCTAGGCTCTCGCAGGCAAAGCCCTCCATTACTGTTGTGCCCTGAGACACGGGGCTGACCCTTCCTTTCTTGGTACTTTATAAATTCACCCAAATCACATTACCATGGTTCTTCTCGTTCAATAAATTTTTTGTTGCTGGTAAAAACATCTCCATAAGTTCAGGAACCTTCCTGATGACATGAACAGCACACAGTGCTGCCTATAAAGAAAAATAAAAGGACAAAAAAAATTATTTCAAGTAAGCCTGAGCAACTAGTCATATAAGGTATAAAAGAACACCACCAACTAGTGCATCTACTAGAAAAATTAAGAAGCTGGATAATGAGCTGCCTGGGGCTTTCCAGTGTGTACTACTGCATTTAAGGAGAAACTTGACATTTGAGGTGAGCAGGGATCGGGTTAGTGTAAATGTACTAACTAGTCTCTTCTAAAGAAGACAGTCTTCCTGGTGTGTTTCCCAGAAAGAAAGGATAGCTGAAGACTGACTTCGGTGAACCCTCAAAGTAACTACAGCCATTACTTTACTCAAATGCAGCACCAGCTTAGATAGACTGCTTAGAAAAGATTCCTGCTAACTCCTCTCCAGGTTATGGGGAGGCATTCCAATGTGCAAAAAAGTGCTTTATTCAATGCAATATTGTACATTCTAAAAGAAGAGTAGCTCCCACAGTATCAAGGCACTGACATACATACTAAGAAGCTTGTGTTTGTGTGCATCATTAACAATACAGAATCCTAAGAAATGGCCCTATATGATTCTTTTTCTCACACCAATAACAGATTCAGTAAATGCCAAGGAAATGATAGTTTATGCTCATTTCTTGGACATATACATTCTACCCTTCCTTTATCAAGGTTTTAGGATTGAAGCAAAACTGTAAACTCAATGAAAAATGTTTAAAAACAAACAAAAGCATGTAAGCTGGAATAAGCATTCTCTCTATAACTACCCTCATCAGACACAGGATTTTGGGAAGTGGCCTCCATCATTCCCTCCCAGCCATCAAGGCCCCAGTGGAACTGCCTAAAGGACACAAAGGCACAAGTATAATAGTACAAAAGTCAACGAGAAACTGTTCACTATCACAATTTTAATATGTGAGATAATTTACAAAGTAGTCAGATATGCCACTGAGGATCTAATTTGTCTATAAATTATTTCTTTAAAAATAAAGAGGAATCAAAATTAATGTCTAACCATTTAAATGTATTTGCTGAACAAAGAAAAAATATTTTAATTTCATCTAAGCTTTCAAAACCAAGTAATCTGCCTTCTCATTTCCATAATATGCCTATTCCAGACAGACACTTAACTTAATGCAAAGTTACCTTTTTTCTTAAGTAAGAGTTGGAGGTTTTCAGAAGCTTTTCTACCTCTCCTGCAAGATCTCTGCACATCTCTGAGGAGCCCATGCAACCAAGGGTACAAAGTGCTAGCCCCTGCACAAACTGCGTGCTATGATTGAGATCACTGTAAGAGAAAAAAGGAAGAAATTGGAACAAATATTCGGCCTCCCCACAAAGCAGCCTAACAGTCTCAAGATTACTCCACTAAAAAAAAATCTAAACAATCAGGGCTGAAGAGATGGCTCAGGAGAAAGAGCTTGCCTTGCAAACTTAAGGACCTGAGTATAGGTCCCTACATCCCATGCAAGGCCAGACTTAGTAGCACATGTATGCCCTATGGCCAGATGGGAAGCAGAGATAGAAAAATCTCTCGAGGCTTTTGCAAGACTGCTAGCCTACAATATGAAATGGGAGAACAAGAGATTCTGTCTCAAACAAACTCTGTCAGAAAACAGGACTGAGACATAAGGCTATACAAGTACTATATAGCACACGCACACACTTAAATGCGAACACACATGTACACACACATACACGCAATAAAAATTCACTTAAAATTAATAGAATTAATTTATACTTATTCCAAAATTATTTCAAATTATTAACATAGTGAACCAATAATGTCTAAAATTCCTATCCAAGGTTTCAAAATGACAAACAAGAATGTGTTACCTGTTAAGATATTAAAGATATCTACTTTAGCCGGGCGTGGTGGCGCACACCTTTGATCCCACCAGCACTTGGTAGGCAGAGGCAGGTGGATTTCTGAGTTCGAGGCCAGCCTGGTCTACAGAGTGAGTTCCAGGACAACCAGGGTTACCCAGAGAAAGCCTGTCTGGGAGGGGGGAAAAAAAAAAGGTGGCACATACTTTTAATTCTAGTACCTGGAAAGCAAAGGCAGAAGGATGTCTATGAGTTCCAGGCTAGCTTGGCCTACAGAGTAACTTCCAAGCCAGCTAGAGCTACATAGTGAGACCCTGTTTCCAAGAAATATCAAAACACAATCAGAAAAGGAAATCTCAACTACTAATGAATTTAAGATTATATAAACAAAACAGAAATATAGTTACTCTGACTTTTTAGATTTCTGTTAGCCATATTATATCAAATATATTTTTATATTTCTAGTTATTCAAAAAGAAACAGCAATAATTGTTATTACTATGATAAAAATAGCACTAATCAAAGGACATACTAAGGTAGTCACTTAGTAACAAAGAGCCATCCTAAACTGTTCCTAACAGATCAATGTGGACCCAATGGGAAACTGGGTCCCAGTGTGTTCATGGTGAAGACAGTGGGGCTGGGTCCCAGTGTATTCATGGTGAGGACAATGAAGCTGGGTCCCAGTGTGCTCATGGTACAGACAATGGAGCTGGGTCCCAGTGTGTTCATGGTGCAGACAATGGGGCTGGGTCCCAGTGTGTTCATGGTGAGGACAGTGGGGCTGGGTCCCA
>JADRCD010181803.1:14200-70899 GCA_019843815.1 Montemys delectorum
GCTGGGTCCCAGTGTGTTCATGGTGAGGACAGTGGGGCTGGGTCCCAGTGTGCTCATGGTGCAGACAGTGGGGCTGGGTCCTAGTGTGTTCATGGTGCAGACAATGGGGCTGGGTCCCAGTGTGCTCATGGTGCAGACAATGGGGCTGGGTCCCAGTGTGTTCATGGTGCAGACAGTGGAATCTTTAAGACACAGAGCCTTGTAGGTCACTGAGGCCCTGCTCTCAGAAGCAGCACTAGTGTTGAGAACTCAACATTTGCCATAAAACTGAGGTGCGTTAAAGGAGCAAGAGATTCCTGTTTCCTTGTGTGACTCCTCCTTTCCCAAGTGTCTACTCCTGCTGTAGGATGCTATCACCCACAAGACCCTCCCCAGAAGCTAAGCAATTTGGTTGGCTGCCACATCATGGACTTTCAGCCTCTAAATCTGCAAACTAAAATATTTTTTTCTTTATATAACATAGCCTCAGGAATTCTTATAATAACAGAAAATAAATATGACTGTATAAAACCGCTTTTATTTTTTAAAAAAAGCTAACATATTTAAAACATGAAGAATACTTACCTGCTGAAAATAATTCTTTGTTATTCAGAAGCCAAGTCATCATATGATCTATGATACTTCTACCCATTGGGTTCCAAGCATTCTATATCATTTAGCACATATGATTCAAAGCAGTGATTCTTAATCTTCCTAATGCTTCAAGCCCCCCTCCTTTTTTTTAAAGACTTATTTATTTCTTTTACATGTGTGAGTACACTGTAGCTGTCTTCAGACACACCCAAAGAAGGCACTGGATCCCATTACGGATGGTTGTGAGCCATGATGTGGTTGCTGAGAGTTGAACTCAAGACCTCTGGGAGAGAAGTCAGTGCTCTTAACCACTGAGCCATCTCTCCAGCCCCCAATGTGGCAACCCTTTTAATATAGTTCCTCATGCTGTGGCCAAACATAAAATCATTTCACTACTACTTCATAACTGTTATTTTGCTACTGTAATGAATTATAATATAAATATGTGATATGTGGGATGTCTGATATATAAGCTCCAACGGGTTACAACCTACAGGTTGAAAACTGCTGGTTCAAAGGATTTCTGGAAGTCTCTCAAGAGTTCATGAGATCCAAACTGCTTTCCTAATGCTAACATACTTCTGTCACGTGGGGAAACTGCCTGTCCACACCCCAGAGAAGGCATTGGCACTAAACAATAGCAGCCACAGTGCTCACTCCTGCACAGCTGAGATAAAGAGCGAGGATGGTGAGAGAAGGCAGCCACAGTTACACTAACACCCAGGAGTCGCGGCACACAACTGCCTGTGATTCTATCACTCAGGATGTGGAGATCAATCTGAGGTACACTTTCTAGACAAACACTCAAATGAATCTGTGTAATGTCAAGAAGAACAGCTAAACCCGGGCAGTGGTGCCACACACACCTTTAATCCCAGCACTTGGGAGGCAGAGGCAGGCAGATTTCTGAGTTCCGAGGCCAGCCTGGTCTACAGAGTGAGTTTTCCAGTACAGCCAGGGCTACACAGAGAAACCCTGTCTCGAAAAACCAATAATAATAATAATAATAATAATAATAATAATAATAATAATAATAATAAATACAAAAAAGAACAGCTGATATTTGTTGCCAATGACAGAATCCAAGCTTTGAAGTAAAAACTGGACTTTTGAAAAACTATCATCACCACGAACTTAACAGTTTATAAAAAATGACTTGTGGGGAAATCAGTGACAATACTAATCTATGACATTTTTAATATTTTATGCTGAAATATTAGTATCTAAAAGATCTATACAATGTCATCAACACTTTTTCCCCAAGTGGTTCTATTGTGGTGTTATAACTTAAGGGGAGAATGAGATGGCTCAATGGATAAGGCACATTAGTACCCGCCTCAGCTGGTAATACAAGGTCAGTCTTCAGAACCCACAGAGTGTAGAAAACCAACTCCAAGTTTTTCTCTGACGCCCATACACTCACCCCAACACACGCACAAAAAAGTAAATGTTTATAAAATTTTGTTTTTAGCTGGGTGGTGGTAGTGGTGTCAGCGACAGAGCACAACTTTAATCCTAATACTCAGGAGGCAGAGACAGGTAGATCTCTGAGTTGGAGGCCAGCCTGATCCACAGAGTGAGCTCCAGGACAGCCAGAGCTACACAGAGAAACACACAGAAAAAATTCTTATTGTTAAAGTGTAACAGACCGGTGAATTGCTAAGCTATTAACACATCAGGCAAAGTTTCACAGTCCACACTGTACTGCACTGTTAAAAACTGGCCACATGTTCATTTTTAGCATAGTAGCAAAGAACACTGGGTTATTGAAAAGCCATTCTTCACCTTTTCATGCTGCTGAGACTGACCAGCCATATGTTAAGCAAGACCTCTATCTACCATGGGGCTATATATCCAGATCTGTGTTTATTTTTATTTTGAAGCAGAGTGTGGCTAAATTGCCCTGTGTAGCTGCTTGTATTCTGCTAATCTGAGTCCCCCAAAATTGTTTGCCTGAGAAGGCCTGGAAACCTGCCCCTAATTAACTCTGACTGGTAAATAAAGATGCCAGCAGCCAATAGCTGGGGAGAAGAGAAAGGCAGGATTTAAAGTTCCTGGGCTTCCTCTAGGAAGCAGGAGGGAAAGAGAGACAGAGACAAGAGCCACCATAGGGTAGAGAAGCAAGGAGAAGTGCCCTGGGCTAAAAAAAAAAAAAAAAAAAAAAAAAAGGCCCAGAGAGCTAACTATTTGAAGTTAAGAGCAGCAGCTGGGATAGAACATAGAAATTAGTAGGTAGGAACTAGGTAACTTGGTGAGAGGTGGATTCTAGCAGCTGGAGGTTAGTCAGTGGCCCAGCTATTGTGCTGCTTAAGGCTTATTAAAATATAGCTGTGTGTGTCTTTCATTCAGGAACAGAAACCATTGAGGCAGGTAGCAACCCTGTACTGGAATTTATTAAAAATATTAATACTACAGCCCAAACCCAACTTGAACTTACTCAAACAGGCCTCAATTACACCTGCTAGATGTTCTCTACCTCAACTAGTCAATATTCCACATCAACGTGCAATTATCCTCCTTTGGATAAAGTGAAAAAACGTAAAATAATCTCACTCCTTACACAGGCATTTTTTGTAATTTAGAAAATATTTACACAGAATTGTTTACTTATAGCTGGGCACATGCCTACAATTCCAGCACATACCAAGCTAGCTTGAGTTGCACAGACTCCGTCTCCCTCACACAAAAAGAAAAATTATACAATTAACACAATAGTTCGTTACTACTCTCTAGGGGAGTGGGCTATTAGTGCACCCACACACACACTAGGCAAACCCTTCACCACTAAGCTACCCCTCCCCCCAGGCCTTTATTTCTTTATTTGGTTTGGGTTTTTTGAGACAGTCTCTCTCCGTTATGTAGCTCTGGCTGTCCTAGAACTCACTACATAGACCAGGCTGATTTGAAGTCATAGGGATCCACTTGAAACTGCCTCATGAGTGCTGGCCCCATTATTAGTATTTTTAATTAAAAAAGAAAATAAAGCTTAAAAATTTATTCTTTTATACCAAACTCAACAGTTAAAGATAAAATTATTAAAATAAATTTGAATATGGTTTTTAACACTTAGGGGCCCAGCTCCTACAAACATTTAGTTGACTTTGTATTCATTTTTCAATATTTAAGAAGCATATCTTCAAAATGCAAGTTCTTAAATATTAGATTCATAAAAGACTTCATTCCAAGATCTTTAAGTATCTTGTTTTCCCTATGCCAATGAATAAGGCAGTTTATTCCGTATAAAACATTAAAACTGTTGCTATACCATGAACCTTTTGAATAAACACACATTTGTTAACAGACTTTCATTAGGGAGAACAAACAAGGGAGACACGGGATAATACAATGCTTAAAATGAAATGATAATTCTTAATTATCTGCAAACACCCTCTCCTACATCCACCTGGGACTGGCACCCTAACAACTGAAAGCAAACTAGGACTGGTATTGCACACCTGTAATGCCAGCATCCAGAGTCTGAGGTGGGAGAATCTTGAGTTCAAGTCTAGCCTGGACAACACGGTGAATTTGAAACAGCCCGACATTCATAATGAAAGGGTTTTTGTTGTTGTTTTTGGCTTTGGTTTGTTTGTTTTGGAAACAGGGTCTCACTGTGTAGATCAAGCTGGCCTAAAATCACAGTGAGCCACCTGACTCTAGAAGCATATGACACCACACCCAGGTAAGATTTTATTTTAAAAAAACAAACAAACAAAGCCAGGCAATGGTGGCCTTTAATCGCAGTTTTGTTTGTTTTTTGGTTTTGTTTCCTTGCAGAGGATTGTTTTGTTTTGTTTTGTTTTACATTACCCTTTGGTTGGCATACTCTAACAGACCTTGCTGCCTGGCAGAACTGCTAGCTTATCTGCACAGGACTGAGCAACAGGCCATTCAAGCAGCAAAAGGAAAGACTTCCCTACAGCCTGACCATAGCAAATATGAAAGAGAATCATGATGACCCTAAGGATGCATTCTCATGGCACCAAGGGCTGCTGTTTATGTTTTTCCACTCTCTGCCCTCGTGCTTACAAGAGCCCCTGGTATGTAGGCAGGTGTGCAATAAAAGATGAATAATTAATCAACCTGGATGTTCACAACTCCTATTTCACAGAACCTCCCCCTGAAAGAAAAACAACCCTTTCTAAAATCAAGTTTACAGGCAGCTATTAAGTGCTACACTTCACAATTACAATCAAATCCTACCTCTCATTTTGAAATATCCTATTACAATGTAAAAGTTGAAGTAGGTCAGCTCCTGAGAGAAATGCGCACAACGTAAATGTCCACTAAGACAGTCACCTATATATACCCTAATACCTCACCTATCCCCCACTTCTACCTTCTGTCAAATATAGAATACAAACAAAAAGGAAAATTTAAAATGTTAAATTACTGATTACACCAAAACCAAAAAGTACCTTTGACCATTTCAGATCTGCAGAATTTCTCTAACTTTCACTTTTGTATGTTTGTTGGCACCATGTCACCAGACAGCCCAGATTAGCCTTGAACTTGTGATCTCCTGACTGAGTCTCTAAGTGGTGGGATCACAGGCATGTGCCAATGCAGCCCACTCACAGACTACTGTAGGAGGGATACTGGAGAAAACAGCTAATTTCCTCCTAGAGTCCTCTCATTCCTTCACACAGCAGGTGTTCCTTGGTTATTCCACAAAGTGAAGAACTACAACAACTACTGCATCAATGAGAACACTTTAGACTTTAAGGGACCAAGTCATGCTCCAGAGCGACCCAGGCTAGCCTGAGCAACATGAAGCAAGACCCTGTCTCAAGCATTTTCAGGGCTAGTGAGATGACTTAGTAAAGCACACACCACATACCACACAAGCCTCATGACTTGAGTTCAATCCCTGAAAATCATGTAATAGTGAAAGGCGAAGACTGACTCCACAAGGTATCCTTACACACGCACACACACACACACACACACAGGTCATGCTCCCCTCACATACGCATGCACAGTAATAAAATAAATCTAATATTTTCCATACTACTAAAATTTCAGTCCCTTACTCAGAATATAGATTAGTATTAATAAAAGCAATATTCCATTATTCATGGTATCCAACATCCTAGAAAGACAAAATATGAAAATCCAGATTTCACCAAAGCTTTCTTCTCTTTTCTAAGAATAGTAAATACTTATCTAATTGTTAATCATGTATTTTGCCCAAAGATGCACAGTAATGCTTTGGTTTTCTTTTGCTTAGTATCTTTAAAATATTAGCTACAATCAAGAGTCACTCAAAATATAGTCAGGACAATAAGTATAAAATCAGTAAGTAGCCACTCTTAGTCCCATAAGATATCCTGAAAAGACCAAAACAGTTGTTATGAGGGGAAAGGAGAAGGTAAGACTTACTTCTTGATACAATTGGTCATGAGAAGATGCACATCTTGTCTTTCATCCAATAACAGCATTGCTCCTAAATAGCCAATGCGTTTGTCTGTGAATTTTTGTGAGGCGATTAGCTTGAGGCACTCCAACTACAAAAAAACAACAAAACAAAAAAGAGAGAGAGAGAAAGGGTAAACTGAGGGAAAAGCACCATCCATTTGTGCATTTGTTTGCATTCCTATAGCTCAGGCGTTATAAGTTAAGTCCTTGCTGCTCTTGCTGAGGACCTCAGTTTGGTTCCCAGCACCCACATCATGTAGTTCCAGCTCTTGGATATGTTGACTGCACTCACATACATATGGTACACATATAAACTACCATACATACCATCAAATACAGAAAGAAAATAAAATCTCCAGAGTGAAACACAATAGCAATACTAATCAAAATTGTTTCCTATATTTTTTTCTTCACATAATCATCAAAGGAGCACTGGTCTAGCCTGTGTCATGGATTCACAAAATAATAACAACAACTATTACTAAATAAGTCTTCAAGGCTTAAGAGCCTTTTTAAATGAAATTTTGCCTTACTTGAAAGTCATAACCACTCTGATACACTTTAAAGTTCCAACTAGACAAAGAACAGGCCAAACATTCCCTCTGGGCTAGTGTTTGTTTTTTTTTTTTTAAGGACATATACAAATCAAACTCTCCAAGAAGAATTTTTAAATTGCTCTCTCCTTTTGAATCATGCATTGGCTTCAGAGCCTCCAACATAGGAAGCACGTGATGCTGTCCATTATGAATTCATCTAATGGGCTCAAGGGAAATGGAAGGAAGTATAAAGCAGTTCCACAAATAGAACTGCTTGAGGCTATTTTTAATTATTCTTTCAAAGTACCAGTTTTACAAAAGAACCTCAAGTTAGGAGACTGGCTACACTATCACAGCACTAAATCCCAAGGCCAGGGTTGTAAGGGGAGGTGGGCAGGAGAGTGACGAGGTAAGCAACAGCCCTACTCTTCCTGCTTTTAAAATGATTTCTGAGAGGCAAGCAGCAAGCCTGGTCTACAGAGTGAGTTCCAGGACAGCCAGGGCTACACAGAGAAACCCTGTCTAGGGAAAAAACAAAACAAAACAAAACAAAACAAAAGCAAATTAAATGATTTCTGAATAGAAGTTGATGTTTTTAAAACCTGTGTGGAAAAGGCCACTGGTGAAAGAGATGATCAACAATGTTGCCAAAGCTTCCCTATTCAAGCAAGCCTGCTGAGGCAGGGCAGGCCTGGAATCCTAGCACACCAGAGATGGAGGCAGAAGGGTCAATTCAAGGTCAACTTCAACTCCATAGCAAGTTTGTCGCTAATCTGAGCTATATACAGGTCACACTACCTCAAACCCTGTAACAAAAATGTAATGTAAGCTTGTTTTCAAACATTCCATTGAATAATTTTATAAAAGTTTTGTCATGAAAAAAAATTCTCCTAGATTCTGATACCACCAAAGTTTTCATCATCAGTACTGAATCTTGCTCATGGTCAACTCCAGGCACTATGCAAGTAAATGATCCCAAACCACTCTTATTTAGATTACTTAGTGAGCAGGCCATCCTCTTTAAGGCATCGCTCATGGTTAGAGCTGTGTTTGAAAAGCCATAAAACCTATTCCTCTCTTTATTGAAATACTGTTAGAGCTGTGTTTGAACAGTCACAAAAATTTACTATTTCTCTCTTTAATTGATATATAATTGTAAATTATACAGGTTAACATCATTTGGTATTCTGTGAGCTGCCTTGTCACTATCCACTCCCACCCCAGGGCTGAAGTTACTGGTATTCATGACACCATACCCATCTTGTTAAGTAGATCCTAGGATTTGAACTCAGGTCATCACAGTTGCACAATAAGCAAGCCTAGCTACTGAGCCATCCATCTCTCCAGCAACCCGCCCCCCCATTTTTTTTGAGACAGGTTTTAGGCTAGGCTAGCTGGCCAGTGAGCCCCATGGACTCTCTTGACTTGGCTTCCCAGCCCTGCGATTACAAAGGCACACCATGACACTAGCTTTTTCTATTTGGTTCTAGAAAGCAAGCTCAGGTCTTCATGATTGCTAGACTAGCACTTTACTGACTGAACTAGCTCCCCAACCCCAGCCCCACTCATATATTCATATCCTAGACAATCTTAAAAGGAAACTGACTTGTATACCCAATTCCATGGCCAAAGTCAAATGACAAATGTACCCTGGGAAATATCTGTAACTCATTTCACACTCATGAAGTCCTATATAATGGCATCCTACCATCAGTCCTATCAACTAATTGTGAAAAAAGACTAAAAATACAATATTAAAATAAAAAAGACTAGGCCCGACAACTCATAGAAAACAAAAAACAGCTCAAACAATATCATAAAATAAATGCAAATTAAACTGAATAAATTCATAAGATATTGAATTGTACAGTTGAAAAGTGTGAGCTGTATGATTTATAAAAATAAGTCTCAATGGAGGTGTTTAAAAGGAGAATAATAAATCCCAACCATATAGAGATGCTACTTTTAAGATTTATTTTTATGCCAAGCATGGTGGCCCTTTAATCTTAGCATTTGAAGCAGAAATGGACAGATCTCTGAGCTCCGGGACAGCCTGGTTTACAGAGTGAGTTCCAAGACAGCCAGAACTACACAGTGAGATGCTGTCTCAGAAAATGACCAGAGACAGAGGGGGAGGGGGAGAAGAGGGAGGAGAGGAAGGCCAGCAATAGTGAGGTAAAATCTTCTGGACAGTAATTCCTAAGAGTCATCACACAGAACCTGTTCTTCCAGACATGGCCTAGTGCTGACATCTGAAAACTTGGTAGTGTGTGAATCACTCAGGTGGTTTTGAAGGCATGAAGGAGTCATGGAGAGCAGCTGAGGCTTGAACTGTGTGGCAGGGCTAGAGTCCCTGAAAAAAGCTCAGGAGAGGGTACTGGTCAAAGTGCAGCCAGCTGCAGCAAGGGACCCCAGCAATTTTGGGGATGCCACTACTATGAGGGCATCAGATCCCTTGGAGTTGGAATTACTCCAGCCACCTGACACAGATGCTGGTACTAAATGCCAGTCCTCTGCAAGAGCAGCAAACACTTAACCATCTCTCCAGCCACTACTTTTGAATCTAGATTTGCAAAGAGCAACAATCATTTGATGACATGAGGCCTTTATTTACAATGGGAATATAAACTGGCACAAGATGTAGAAAATTCTGATCTATTTAAATTTGCTTTGACTCAGGAATTTTCATAAAAACATGCACTTATAATTAAATATGAAAATGGAGGCTGGGCCATGGTGGCGCATGCCTTTAATCCCAGCACTTGGGAGGCAGAGGCAGGCGGATTTCTGAGTTCGAGGCCAGCCTGGTCTACAGAGTGAGTTCCAGGATAGCCAGGGCTACACAGAGAAACCCTGTCTCGAAAAAACAAAACAAAAAAAGAAAATAGATATTATTCAAATATTTCAAATAGAAAAATGGAAAATGGGTGTCATTACCAAGACATCAGTATAATGACTCATACATATAGTAAGATACTGTGCAAAATATAATACTATGAGCACATCAAAGAAACTGGGGAAACAAGGACACGTATTTTGTGTTCCTGGGAATGGATCCCAGGGCCTCCTGAGACCCTGAAGCTCTGCATGGAGCCACATACCAAGGCCCAGAGAACTTTTTAAATGTGTTTGAATGTTCTGCCTGTGCACCACGTGCATGCCTGGAATCTGCAGAGGTCAAGAGAAGGTATCAAATCCTCTGGATATAACTGAGGTTATAGGTAGTTGTGCACCACCATATGGGTAATGGGAATTGGACCTAGGTCTTCTGCAAGAGCAACAAGTGTTTTTAACCACAAAAACCATCTCTTCAATCCATAAGTAAGGATTTTTATATATTGATATGATATATTGTTATGATCTATGGACATGAAGAAATGATATGATATATTGATATGGGTTATTCTTCATGATAGATTAATGAGTGTCCAATAAAAACAATATGTCACAATCACCTGAAGATACACAATGTACATTTTGTATCTGGAAGAACATTTATTAAGCAGTTGAGCCACCGGTGGCCTATGGAAAAAGTGATAGAAAGATAGGGATACACTGGAACCTATGGCAGCCCACCATTTTCCACAGATGACCCAGAACCAGTCAGACAACCTGGTCAAGCCCTTGCTGTCGCTGTGCCACACCTGTGGAAAGGACCAAGCTGCTGCTGTTAGGCCTGCCCATGCCCCCCACTGAGTACTCTTCAACTTAGAGAGTTAAAACCTTTGAAGGAGTCTTCAACAAATGGTTATCTTTTCTGTCCCCATGTCTCTCTTACTTTCTAGAATTGGTAAGCCAGTTCTACAGGGTCCGCATGAAGCCTACACCACCCCCATTGTCACCCGCCATTCATGGTGATGTTGCAGATTAATCTTGGCAATGTCTTTTGCTTTTATTGTACAGTCAGTACTATAAAATTTGCTTTGAGTTTTATAACTTTGTAGCATTTTAGATAAGGTTGTATTTGTACTTATGTAGAGTGAAAGGATAGTGTTGAATAAAACCTAGAGTTAGAATGCAAAAAAAAAAAGAAAGATAGATAGAGATAAAAGGGAGTTTTTAATCCTAATCGTTTTATAGCTTACAAGCTTATAATCAATTACACTATCATTACCTATTTCAAAAACAAATATTCCCTTCTAGAAGGGAATAATTAAATTCATTAATTAAAACAAATAGAAGTCGCAAGTGGCTAGAAGAGCTATTATAACTGAGGGGAAAATGATTCTATTTAGCTGGACAGTATATATTTCAAAGCATAACAAAAGCACATTTGAGCATTAGAACACGTTACAAAATAAGGCTTAGAGTTTAACACTAGAATCTTAGAAAGATGCGATACTTAGTAAAGCAGGGAATGAATCAGTCTTTTAAAGAAAAATTCATAAAGAAAATTATTGTGGGGCGCTAGAGAGATGGCTCAGCAGTTAAGAGCACTGACTGTTCTTCCAAAGGTCCTAAATTCAAATACCAGAAACCACATGGTGGCTCACGACCATCCATAATGAGATCTGATGCCCTCTTCTGGAGTGTCTGAAGACAGTTACTGTGTACTTACATATAATAAATAAATAAATCTGTAAGTGCTCGCTTCGGTAGCACATATACTAAAATTGGAACGATACAGAGAAGAAGAGCAGCATGGCCCCTGCGCAAGGATGACATGCAAATTTGTGAAGCATTCCATATTTAAAAAGAAAAAGAAAAAAAGAAAATTATTATCGGGCTGGAGAGATGGCTCAGTGGTTAAGAGCACTGACTGCTCTTCTGAAGGTCCAGAGTTCAAATCCCAGCAACCACATGGTGGCTCACAACCATCTGTAATGAGATCTGATGCCCTCTTTTGGTGTGTCTGAAGACAGCTACAGTGTACTCATATACAATAAATAAACAAAATTTTAAAAACAAACAAAACCAAAAAAATAAAAAAAGAAAGAAAATTATTATGAAACTGTGTAACTGCTGCAGGTACTTATAAGAGCTTCTGTATGTTTGTCCCTAGTCCCTAATCCTCACAAAAGCTATGCTTTTTTCTGCTACCAATTACTTCTTATCTCCTGTCAAATTCCCCTTGCCAACATTGCTATTTAACTTGCACTGTAATTCCACAGGAACCTCTGCCTCTCTTCTAATCCCAAAGTCTGATAATGATCTTGTTCCTATTCCCTGATTTCCTTTTAACATTTGCTTCTAATTTGTGAGACACTGTTTTGAGATGGAGTAGTTACTACCTATCAGCTTGATAGGCATTCTGCTTTAGTTTAGTAAATTCCTGCAGTGTAGTAACCAATGTGCCAGACAGCCTCACTGATACTCAATTTAAAGGAACAGTCTAACAGTATCAGTATCTATGGGCTACATATAATATGGCGGTCATTATACACCAACTACTATGAAAACAAGGGTATCCAATTCTGGTGGAGGGAAAGAGAGCAGCGAAGAGGCTCCTACCTCCTTAGAAAACACACACTGTACTAGAAAGAAATCAGTTTGATTTAGGAGCTGGACCTTGCTGACTCTAATTCCACCTAGGGGCCTGGATTTCCCATCATTGCTTTCCAGGCAGTCATTAATTCTTTGTAGCTGATCTTTGTAGCCTTAGTCCCTCCTCAGCAGGCGCATTTGAGTCAGCCAATCAGCGGCAAGCCTGAGAGACTTGAAGCTATCAGTTGCTTCTAGAACAAGCAGAGTCTTAGAACAACTCCTAACCTGGACCAGTGAGAATCAGCAGGCAATTATGAAAGTACAGGACACTTCTAGGAAATTCTATTTATTTTTAGCTTTATGGCTTTTTGAGACAGGCTCTCCTGTATCGTAGGCTGGCCCCTTAACTACAGCGTCCCTCAAGGATGACCTTAAACTCTTGATCTTCCTGCCTAGTCTCTCAAGTGCTATAATTATAGTTATGCAGCAGCATGACTGACTACTTCAAAGAAATTGTGATTGAGCAGATTTTAAGTAGAGACTATTTATTTGCTTATTTGTTTGCTTGTTTGTTTGAGACAAGAATCTTACACAGTCCTGGCTGGCCTAGAACTTGCTATATGACCAAGTTGGCCTCAAATTCAAAGAGATCTGCCTGCCTTGGCATCCTGAGTGCTGAGATTAAAGGATGCACAACCACACCTGGCTAACAAATTCATTTTTATAAAATGTTTCTAGATTCTAAATGACTTTCAATGTTCCTTTTTAAAAGAAAATTTCAAACCAATCTTTTGTTCGTTTGTTTTTCGAAACAGAGTTTCTCTGTGTAGCCCTGACTGTCCTGGATGGAACTTACTCTGTAGACCAGGCTGGCCTTGAACTCAGAAATCCGCCTGTCTCCCAAGTGCTGGGATTAAAGGCATGCGCCGCCACTGCCCCGCTGAAACCAATTTTTATTAGGAACTTTGGAGTTGAACGATCTGTCTCAGTAAATATTAAGCATAAGGACTTCAATTCAGTTTTCCAGGTAGTCATTAATTCTTTGTAGCTGATCTTTCAAACAGCCTCAGAGCCCTCCTCAGCAGGATGCTCTATGTAAAGTTAGTTCTGAGAGTTGGAGGTATTGTTTGGTAGTTAAGAGCACATGTTGCTCTTGCAAAGGACCTGGATTCAATTCCTGGCACCCACATGGTGACTCACAAATATCAGTAACTCCAGTTCCAGGCTATCCCACAGTTGTGAGCCTAGTACAGAAACATGCATAAGGGAAAACACTGACACACATAAGTAAAATACATTGTTTAAAAATTTAAGTTATGCTTGAGGGCCAACAAAATGACTTATCAGATAAAAGTGTACTGACAAGGCTGACAAGTCAAGTTCAATTCCTGGGACCCACATGATGGAAATAAAGAACAGACTTCCACAAAAGAACTATGATCTCCACACACAAGTCATGGAGTACATGACTTTTTTTTTTTTTTTTTTTTAATGTTTAAGAAGTCAGGCTTAGCAGCAAGCATCTGTGACCCCAGAAACAGGAGTAAACAGGAGACCAGCAATGAGCACAACAGGCTGATCCCAAGCTCCCACTGCTCAGCCACTCTAGCTCAAACTATGAGCTCCAGATTTATTAAAGACATCTTTCCTCAAAGAGTGAGTTGGAAAAGCAACTGAGGATGAGAACCCACAGCAAACTCTGGCCTCAACATGCATAAACATGGCCAAGTACATGAGCATACAAATACCAAAAAGAAAAGAGCATTCAATGGGTTTCTGGTCTTGTTACATTTTCCTGAAGCAATACAAAAATGTCAATGTCCCCTTTATCAGTGTTTAACACAGCTTTCCAGATTAAAAAAAGGTGTTCCACTATGTTAGCTTTTCAAAGGCTCTTACAGGTCAAGGGCACACATGCATTTGTAAAAAACTATGCTCATGTGTTTTATTTTACTAATGAAAAAAATAACACACACACTTTTGAAAAACAAGCTTGTTACAAGTACTACCACTTTGTAGCTAAGCAAGGTAAAATCCTTAGAGACCAGAAACTTTTTCATTTTTCTGTCCAAGAAAAAGAAAATTCCTAAAACCTGACAACACATATTGAATCATTTTCTCCTCTTAAGTACTTATGAGCTAGGCAGTGGTGGCACATGCCTTTCCAGCACTTGGGAGGCAGAGGCAGGTGGATTTCTGAGTTCGAAGCCAGCCTGGTCTACAGAGTGAGTTCCAGGACAGCCAGGGCCTACACAGAGAAACCCTGTTTTGAAAAACCAAAACCAAACAAACAAGCCCATCAAGGCAACTTACAGAAGAAGAATTTATTTGAGTTTGTAGTTCAATTTGAGAGGGTTAGGAAAAGAAAAGTACCTATGAACTGGGTGTGGTGGTGCACACTTTAATCCCAGCACTTGTCTCTGAGAGTTCAAGTCCAGCCAAGTCTACAAAGCCTACAAATTCGAGGACAGCTAAGGCTGTTACACAAAGAAACTCAAAAAAGAAGAGGGAGGGGAGAGATCAATCTAACACTAGTTGACAATGAACTACCTTTTATCAATCAACAGTTTGCCCTACTTAATGTGAAGGCTGGGCAATATTTGCAAATGTTTGTTGTTTTTAGGACTGTAGCCTAGTCTGTCCTCACATTCACAATGTAACTGAGGATGGCTCTGAACACTTGATCTGCTTTCAACTCCAGGTGCTGAAATTATAGGCTTGTGCCACCTGAAACTAAACCTAGGGCATGGGGCACACTAGACAAGTACTCTGCCAACTATACTATGTCCTTCGCCATTTATTTAAATTTTACTGTGAGACAGTGCCTCACCAAGTTGCCCAGGCTGGCTCTGCACTTTCAAATCTCCTAAAGTAGTTAGATTACAGGTATGCACTAGCAGACCTGCCTTATACTTTTTTTTAATATCATTAATTTCAATTGAAGCCTCTACGTGTTGAGCCTCAGAGCCATTTGCTTCCTCTCCATTTCAGATATAAACAATCCCACAAAACTGCTATCTATACTGTACATGTGGAAAAGCTGGTTTGGGAGTGTCTTAAACATTACAAAAATACATCCTATAACTGATCTTCTTGCTCCCCATCAACACAACACTAATAAGTCACATTTACTGTGTCGTTCCATTCCCCAACCAACACCCCAACACGCGTGCCCATACTGTTTTCTGAGGACAATGGGTTTCTTCCACTGTTTTCCTCGGAAAGCAATGCTGCCATGAACACCGCTGCACATTTACTCACATAATGGACAAGAACTGTTTTCCACTCTATAAGTAGCTTGATCAGACCCAAGTTTTTCAGTCTGAAATTTGTTTTGATTTGATCTTTCAAATATGTACCACCCTAAGGTAGCAATACTCACTTTCATCAGGGTGTACACTATCATTTTTCTGATCATTGAGTGTGTTGTCTTGAGTTGGAAGACAGTAATATTCTAATTCTTTCACACTCCCTCTTTATTAGCTCAACAAAAGTTCTAACAGGGAACTTCTCTATAGCGTCAAGTTACTGACAATTCTTTCAGAAAAAAATATTGGAAAGCAAAGTAAAGATGTTTCTTTCCTGCTACTGACCACTTCCAAAATGAGTTAATTTTCTAGAATCTCTTCATGGATACTAACTTGTCCATGCTTGGCGTGCTCTTGGACCTGGGGTCAACATCTACATGTTAGATTGGGAGAGGGTTTGTATGTTTTAAAACTGTTAGCCTCAATACCCATTAATCAGAGGTGGGAACATGATAGCCTCTTCCAATGACTACTGAAACCTTCTGCAAAGCACCTCTGTAGTATCTTTCTGGCTCGTGACATCTGACGGTTCTAACTTATTTTCTACATTTCTTAGCCTGCATTTAGGATCTGTCATCATTCTGATGGGCTCTGGTCTTTAAAGTAAAAAGACATTTTGAGATCACAATCTGGGTCTGTTAATGGTCTGATCATTGTTTTTTAGGACTTTTTCTTTTTTGAGACAAATCCCTAGGCTGGCCTCAAACTATCTATATCTATATCTAGCATGACTCTGAACTTCTGATCCTCTTGCCTCCAGCTCCAGAGTATTGGAATTACAGGCATGCATCATCACTCAAGGTTTCTTGTAGTTAGGCAAATACCCTCCCACCTGAGCAACATGCCCAGCTCCTGTTTTGGAGACATGTTAAGGAACAAAACACATTGAGATAAGGTAATATATATGTTCAAATATCAATAAGGTTAATCTAACAATGTAAAAGAAAAAAATCAAACTACAAAGGAGAATACAGCAGAGTAAGTATTAATAAAAAAAAAAAACTAACAGTGGTTAAAAAAAGCCATGATTGTTTCACGACACAGTAAAAAAAAAGCTTTATGAAATCAATTATCAAGGGGCTTTTATACAATAAAGGGTAAAAACCTGAGGACAATGACAGTCACTATATTTAGTCATAATATATAGTTTAAGATTTTTTTTGTTTGTTTGTTTTTTGTTTTTTGTTTTTCAAGACAGGGTTTCTCTGTGTAACCCTGGCTATCCTAGAACTCACTGTGTAGACCAGGATAGCCTCGAACTCAGAAATCCACCTGCCTCTGCCTCCCAAATTCTGGGATTAAAGGTGTGTGCCACCACCACCCTGCTTAAGATTTCTTAATAAGAATGCCTATCATCGTTTTCTTTCCTATTTATTTATTTATTTATTTATTTATTGTTAGCTTTTTGGGGAGGTGGGCAAGGATCTCTCTATGTAGTCCTGGCTATCTTAGTGCTCACTGTACACCAACTCATCCTGCCTCTGCTTGTTTAATCCCAAGTGCTGGGATTAAACCATCTCTTTTTAATACTGCAATACCTATACAAAGTAGTAAACAGATGAAAAAAGTATTAAGAATGATAAAGGAAGAAAAGGAATTCCCATTGTTCTCAGATAATTTTACTAACCATAGAGAGCAAGTTCAATAATGTTGCTAGGCAAATTTATAAAAACTATTTTCTAGGGGGCTGGAAAAATGGCTCAACAGTTAAGAGCACTGAATCCTCTTCCAGAAAGCCTGGGACCAACAAAGCAGCTAACAACCAGATGGGACTCCAGTTCCAGTGTATCTGGCACCCTCTTCTGGCTTCTGCAGACACTGCATGCATATGGTACATAGGCATTCTCCCATGCAAGACACCCATACATATATACTAAAAATAAATAAATCTCAAATAAAAACTGAATTGTTTTATCTATGACACAATTACTAAAAAAAAAAAAAAAAAAACAAAGCATGTCTGTGTATACATATACAGAAAGACAGACAGATCTTTAAGAATACTGTTGGTAATTAGGAATAGATGTTCTAAAGAACCTGCAGATAAATGTCTCTTAGAATGCATGAAAATTTATATGGAGTACTGTGATTATGAAGGAGTAGACAGCTATACCACACTGACAGAAGGATGGCTCACACACAGGGAACAAAACATAGCAGACAGAATAAATTTAAGGAGAAACAGAGAACACTGCCCAGCTCTCTGACTGTCACCTGGAAAAGTGTGTCCAGTGACACACTTTTAGGACTTTTAGGACTTGTCTCAAAAAAGAAAAGTCCTAAAAATCAAGCTTCTGATTTTATAAGATAGAGTAGAAGCAGTGTTTTTCTATGTGAAGTTCCTTCATTTTTATATACTGGCAACAATTTCAAAACAATTTCTACAACACCATTATAAAAAATTTGATCCTGGTTCCCAGTTTTCTACTCCTAAAATATTGTTTGTTTTGGTTTGGTTTGATTTGGTTTGGTTTGGTTTTTCGAGACAGGGTTTCTCTGTGTAGCCCTGGCTGCTCTGGAACTCACTCTGTAGACCAGGCTGGCCTTGAACTCAGAAATCCACCTGCCTCTGCCTCCCAAGTGCTGGGAGTAAAGGCATGCGCCACCACCACCCGGCTAAAATATTCTTTAGATACTCAACCTGAGGTCTGCAAGATGGCTCCGTAGGTAGAGGCACTTGTCACCAACCTGCAAACCTAAGCTCCATCCCTGAGCTCTCCAAGGAGAGAGAGGCAATCCCTGCAGGCTGTCATCTTACCTCCTTCACATGTTCTCGGTGGGATACTGCGGAGGGATACTGCGGTGGGATACTGCGGTGGGATACTTACACACACAGAGAAATAAACAAACGTGCTAGGAAACTATTTTTGAATTGTATCTAAACCAAACAAGTGAAAGGTTATGTTAAGGGTACTGTTTCTGACAGACCCTGATGATAAAAGAACTACAAGACAGTCTCTTAGAATTCAGTACTTCCAAAAGCTGTGTTTGCACTCCTCGAGGAAATGATAAAATAGGTAATCCTTTATGTATAAAACATAAATATCTAACAGCCCAGTAAAGTGGGGATCCAGATTGTCTCCATTTTACAGATGAGGACACTGACACACAAAGGTCAAAGACAGGAAAGAAAAAGAAAAAGGAAGAGAAGAAGAGTGGGAGGAAGGGAGAAAAGTCAGAGGTCTTGTTCCAAATCACTCAGTTAGGAAAGGTAGATTCCACACTGGGCAGGCAGGCCGTCTGGCCCTTGCAGGTTTGCTCTTGGACTCTGGCACTGGCAACCATGGAGTTATGTTTCTTCTCTTACTCTGGCTGACTCAACAACAACTACCCTGGCCTGATGTTTTGAGTCTCTTCTCCCAATTCTGACTTTAAACTGTTTTCTTCTTTTAAACTGATGCTGGAGGTTGTTGCTATCTCAGTCACTCTGTGGTTTGGCAGGGCTAAAATACATAACCTTAATGGAGGTAGCTATTTATAGAATTTAACTAAGCCCAAAAGCTGAACAGTCTTTTGTGTTACAGAAGGCTGAAGTTTACTCTAATATTTACTAGCTGAATGAATTTAAACAAATCAATTAAAACTCTGATTTTTTTTTTCCTGGCTCCCTCTTCACAGAGCAAGAATTCATCTTTGAGAGAATTACCTATCTCAAGGTTTTACTGTAAAACTTGAATGAGATTTTTATTTAAGTGACTTCTAAAATGTCTACATTATTTATGTGTCTCATCTAGAAAAAAAATTTTCTTGGCATTTTTCAGACAGGGTTTTACTATGTAGCCTAGGCTTGCCTCAAATTTGCTATGTAGCACAAGCTAGCCTCAGCCTCCCAAGTGCTGGGATTACAGGCATGCACCACCACGCCTGGCTTTTGTATTTTGTTTCTCTTGACAGCATCATACTAGACACTGCAATAAAAATTAAAAAGAAACAGGTAAAATTCATTTTCATAAAATATTTTATTTAACCAACTTATCTAAAGTATCATATTTCAACATATAATCATAGAAAGTATTAAAAAATATTTTACACTTCTATGTAGAAGGCTTCTAAATACAGAATGGACTTTACACTTACAGAACATTTCAATTTGTATACATTTTCAGTAGAAATACTTTAACTGTATTTCCATTTCATAAAATATACAATTGACTCAACCACAATTGCTTAAACCACATTTATAAGTTTTCAAATAACTGAATCAATATTCAAGAAAATTTTATCTTCCTTTTAATAGTCACCTTAGTTAAACTAGACATATTACAGGAGCTCAGTGACCGACATAGCTCCTGACTACCATAACAAACAGCCCATCTGACAATAAAATGTAATCATAGGGCAGCTGTTATACACAATTAAACAAGAATAGCTACTACTCATCCAGAGAAGTGAGAGAATAAGATATGAACCTTTTATGGACATAGTATAAAGAAAATTACTGACATGAACAAGGAAAGGACTTTTAAGTAAAAGAAACAAGAGTAGTGGACCTATAATACTTAAGCCCCAAACAGAAAAATCTTTATTTTTTTACCAAAATTTTACTATAGCTTTCTTTGAGTATTTACATTTTTCTTTTTTCTTTTTTTTTTTTAAAAAGATTTTAAAAACATAAGTGTACTGTAGCTTACTTCTGCCACACCAGAAGAGGGCATCAGATCTCATTACGGGTGGTTTTGAGGCACCATGTGGTTGCTGGGATTTGAACTCAGGACCTTCGGAAGAGCAGTCAGTGCTCTTACCCGCTGAGCCACCTCTCTAAGTATTTACATTTTTCAACTAAAAATTCAGTGTTTTATCAAATAACTACATTTTAAAACATCCACAAAATCTTACCTACACCTTGGGAAGTAATCTCTCTTTTTTTTTTTTTTTTTTTTTTTTTTTTGGTTTTTCGAGACAGGGTTTCTCTGTATAGCCCTGGCTGTCCTGGAACTCACTCTGTAGACCAGGCTGGCCTCCAACTCAGAGATCTACCTGCCCCTGCTTCCTATGTGCTGGGCTGAAAGACGTGCGCTCCCGTGCCTAACTGTACTCTGAGTCTTTTCCCAACCAAGTTACATTTTCTTTCTAAAGTTCAACTCGTAATCAGATTTCTTTTTTGGTTTTTCAAGACAGGGTTTCTCTGTATAGCCCTGGCTGTCCTGGAATTCACTCTGTAGACCAGACTGGCCTCAAACTCAGAAATCCCCCTACCTCTGCCTCCCATAATCAGATTTAAAAAAAAAAAAAAAATACAGATTTATTTATTTATTATGTAAGTATACTGTAGCTGTCTTCAGACACACCAGAAGAGGGCGTCAGATTTCATTACGGGTGGTTGTGAGCCACCATGTGGTTGCTGGGATTTGAACTCATGGCCTTCCGAAGAGCAATCGGTGCTCTTCCCCGCTGAGCCATCTCACTAGCCCCATAATCAGATTTCTATAAACTGATTTATAGAAATTTAATGTCTCAACTGATAATCAACCAAGACTATAAACACCCATGTTTTCTAATATGTTATGCATATACAATAACTACCAGGATCAAATTTAATGTAGCCTATACCTTCAAATACTAACATCTTTAGGTTCTGTCTCCATTAATTCTGTAAAAATAAAATATAAAATCTGTATCAAAGGAGGCACTGATTATATTTGTTTAAAAAACTATTAACAGATATGAAAGACAATGCTATTAAAAACTACTCCCTGGGGCTGGAGAAATGGCTCAGTGGTTAAGAGTACTGACTGCTCTTCCAAAGGTCCTGAGTTCAAATCCCAGCAACCACATGGTGGCTCAAAACCACTCAAAATGAGATCTGACGCCCTCTTCTGGTGTGTCTGAAGACTGCTACAGTGTATTTATATACAATAATAAATACATCTTTAAAAAACTAAAAATAAAAACTACTCACATTGCTGGGCAGTGGTGGCACATGCCTTTAATCCCAGCACTTGGGAAGCAGAGGCAGGTGGATTTCTGAGTTCGAGGCCAGCCTGGTCTACAGAGTGAGTTCCAGGACAGCCAGGGCTACACAGAGAAACCCTTTCTCCAAAAACCAAAAAAATACAAAACAAAACTACTCCCATTGAAATCAGGTAATAAATGAATACATCCACAGGCGACAGCCCTTTCTTCTCTAACCTAGTCTCCTTTCTTCGTACAGTAATACCCCAGTTTTCCTCAGGGAAAGTAGTGCTCTCCCATGCCCAATCATGTATTTCTAAAGAGACTACAACCCAACATGAGCACCACACTAACGGAAACCAGTCTGATAAAATTCAACCTCTGGGACTGGAGAGATGGCTCAGTGGTTAAGAGCACTGACTGCTCAGGTCCCTAGTTCAATTCCCAGAAACCACATGGTGGCTCACAATCATCTGTAATGGGATCTGATGCCCTCTTCTGGTGCATCTGAAGACAGCTACAGTGTACTCATATTCATAAAATAAATAAAATCTTTTAAAAAAAAATTTCAACCTCTGTACTCTTTGTCTGGCAGCAGATTTTCTTCCACTGAAGTTTCTGAGCTACACATAAGCTGACTGTTGTCCATGACAGATGTATCAAATTATCTTTGAGAAAGCTAGGTGAGTAGTCTTTTTCTTCCCTGGTACTGCACATTCTTAATTTTGTAACCCATTCCTTAAAAAGACTACTTAGTACCGACTCTTAAATAGAATTTAAGACTAAAAATGCTAATTAGAAATTGTAGAACAGCTCATATACCCTTTTCTATGACTAAATCCTAAGCCCCCTTTATCACAACATAAGCATCAAAAGCACCCACAACTGGACTATCACGCTCAATACACATACTGGGAAATGCCAAAGAGCATGCATTTGTGTCAGGAAGAGAATCAGCAAGCACAAAGATTTGCACAAAAGTGGAGTGACTAAGGCCTGAGGAAATCAGACAAAACAAAGTATCTTTAACTTAAATACATCTGTCCAGGCAGTTCTCCATATATCATGCACAGGGAAAGTAACTAAGAAAACATTTAGCAAACACTAATTAAATATTCATTATAGCCAGATCCTCTGGCAGAACAATCAGTCCTCTGGTTAATCCCAGTAAATATTTAAGCTAGAAACCACCATTAAAAACAAAAAGAAAAAAAAAAACCTCTGATCCACATCAAGGAATGATTACAATGGAAGGCAGATGAGGGCATCATGCCTTTCAGGTACACAGCTGCTCTCTCCGTCTTACCCTTGGTGTCACAATGATCAGACTTAGAACTACAGGCTATCTAAGTATCTCACTGCCAGGAAAGATTTGATTCCCTAAGTCACTGTCATTCAAAAAGAAGTGTCCTTGCCAGATGTCGTCTCCACTCAGCCTACCTGTCCAAAGTGAGCAGGGTAGCCCAGCATGTGCATATATAGTAACTTTGCCACGTTCCGACACCGGTATGTGTTGTCTTCTTCTCTAAATGATGACCGGATGGCAGCACATTCTTTCTGGATCATTTCTCGCTCCTCAGCTTGGGTTCTGGCTGTCCGGATGGTCCGGATCAGCTCCCGCAATCTGATGGGGGCTGGCATCCTCTGGATATGGGAAAGACATAAAATAGAAATGTTCTTATGTTTTGCTCCCAAAACCACTCATACAACTAACTTCCCATATAAAATACTGGCTGGTTTTTAAGAACACAAGACTTACTAAATCTGGTTCAGATAGAAAAGTTTGCTTATAAGCTCCAAAGGTATCATGTGCAAATCCTGAAATGGCATAAGTTTCTACAAAGACTACAAAGTGTTAACTACTAAAGAAATCAAGACAGGACATAAGAACATCTATGCTTGTCAGGTGTGCTGGTTCATTCCTGCAATCCCAACATTAGAAAGGCAGAAGTAGGTAAATTATCATGAGCTCAAGGCCAACCTGGGATACATAGTAAATTCCAAACCACCACCAGACAACAGAAGTTGAACCAATACCAGTTACTGAATTGTGTTGATTCCTTCTTGCCTCATGCAGATCAACAATCTGCTTGCCATGGGGTCACAAAGAGCACACTTCATCCCCACACTATGTGTGTCTTATTGTTACATTTTATGAGAAATAGTCAAGAATCTAAATTTACAAAATATTTTTATATTTATTATCTCATCTGTTCTGTTCTTCCTTTGGTTTTGAGTCAGCGTTTTGTTATTCATAATGGCCTGAAATTGCTACTAAACCTGATAGTCCCGTTTCTGCCTCAGGAGTGTTGGAATTAAACAGTATGCACCACTATGCCTAGCTTATGTGTTGGTAGAAATAAAACCCAAAGGTCTATGCCTGCTAGGCAAGTTTTCTACTACTAAGTAAATTACATTCCAGCCTTCCTCGGGTCACATTGTAATTAAGGTAGAAATCATGATCCCCATTTTGCCTATGAAGAAATTTAGTCTTTAAAAAACACAGTGGCCAGGTGGTGGTGGTGCATACCTTTAATTCCAACACTTGGGAGGCAGAGGCAAGCAGATTTCTGAGTTGGAGGCCAGCCTGGTCTACAGAGTGAGTTCCAGGACAGGCAGGGCTACACAGAGAAACCCTGTCTTGGAGAAAAAAAAAAAAACCTCAGCAATTTGCTCAAGAGGTCAATATCACAAAATTACTTACAGATAAAATGACACATCACTAGGATTTGTTTTAAAGTACTCCAGAAAAAGAAATAACAGAACAAACAAAAACAAACCCAAAGGGGGAGAAAAAAAAACCTGGAGGGATAGAAGTTAGAAGAAAAAAAAGGGGGTGGGGGGAAAAATGTGATCATTGCAGAATACGTGAAAGTTCATTTGATCTGGTTTTGTTTTTTGTTTTTGTTTTTGTTTTTTTCGAGACAGGGTTTCTCTGTGTAGCCCTGGCTGTCCTGGAACTCAGAAATCCGCCTGCCTCTGCCTCCCAAGTGCTGGGATTAAAGGTGTGCCACCAGCGCCCGGCAATGATCTGGTTTTGTGTACACAACATTTTCATAATCAAAAGCTTTTAGGAAATCACAAAGCTTCCAGATAATGGTGTAGTAGAGTTGACAGAGTGCTTGTCTTGCATGCAGGAAGGCCTGGGTTCAATTTCCAGCACTACCTAAATCCTGCATGGTAGTGAACACCTGTAATCCAAGCACTCAGGAGGTGAGGACAAAGAGTCAGGAGTTAAAAGCCAGCCTGGGATACCTAAGACCCTATCAGGGACAGAAGAACAGAAGAAAGATTGGAAGAAAGACAGGAAGGGAAGAGGGGAAAGAGAGGGAAGAAAGGGAGAGAAAGAAATAATGAAATTTCAATAAACAAGGCATTAAATACTTAATGTCTCACTGAAAATAAGATGCTTAATAGTTAAGAATCAGGCTGGTGAGATGGCTCAGTGGTTAAGAGCACTCACTGCTCTTCCGAAGGCCCTGACTTCAAATCCCAGCAACCACATGGTTGCTCACAACCACTCATAATGAAATCTGATACCCTCTTCTGGTGTGTCTGAAGACAGCTACAGTGTACTTGTGCATAATAATAAATAAATCTTTTTAAAAATTTTTAAAAAAATAAAAGTTAAAAAAAAAATTGTTAAGAATCTACTTAAAGAGGGCTGGAGAGATGGCTCAGTGGTTAAGAGCACTAACTGCTCTTCTGAAGGTCGTGAGTTCAGATCCCAGCAACCACATGGTGGCTCACAACCATCTGTAATGAGATCTGACGCCCTCTTCTGGGATATCTGAAGACAGCTACAGTGTACTTACATATAATAAATAAATAAATCTTTAAAAAAAAAATCTACTTAAAGAACCATTTCTTCTTTAATAGTAAACTATAAACACAAGCTTCAGGATAAAACATTTATAAGCAAACTGGTATGCCGCATACGTAGTATATAGCAGGAAAAATGTAAAATGCATCAAGAGAATACAACTGCTATTGATCAAGAACAGTCTACTTTCAAAAAGTAGGCTTTTGCCAGGCAGTGGTGGCACATACCTTTAATCCCAGCACTTAGGAGGCAGAGGCAGGCAGATTTCTGAGTTCGAGGCCAGCCTGGTCTACAAAGTGAGTTCTAGGACTGCCAGGTCGATCCAGAAAAATCCATTTCGAAAAACAAAAAAAAAAAAAAAAAAAAAAAAAGTAGGCTTTATTTAACTCGATACATGAAGAAGAGAAAAGTTACCTAGCAAAGCATGGTGGCTCAGCCTGGAATCCCAGCACCTGGGAAGCTGAAGCTGGAGGACTAGTACAGGTTCAAGGATAGATACTCTCAAAGGTCAAGCACAAACACTACTGAAAAGAACAGGAGTAGAGCTGAGTGGTAGAGAGCTTTCCTAGCATGCACTAACACCCTGGTTCACTCCCTCACCTACAACAGCTGGGAGGCTCTGCTAGAAAACGATATTTCCCCACAAACACCCAATGGCTCTACAAAGCAAAGGCTGTTAGAAAAGCTTAAATCTAGTCCAAGAGCATGTACGTAATCTAACTAGGAAAAAAAAAATCAAGACCTTAAGCTAGGTAATCAGTCACAGAATCACAGAAATAAAGTCCATGCCACCAGTGTGATTTTTTTTTAACCTCCAGGACAATTTATTAATAGAGTTTGAAGAAAAACTCCAGAAGGCAAGCTGTAAATCTTGACAGCAGCCTGGAAGAGAGAGAGAAAAGACAAAACCATGCCATTTGAGTTAGGCCAGTCACATGACAAATGAGCAGCGCCATGACCAGGAGGGGAGCTGTAGAGAAATAATACAAGGCAGAGAGTCACACTTGGGCTCAGGTTAGTATCCAAAGACAAAAAGAAAAGGTGAAGGGCCAAACTCAAAAAAGAACTTCATGATGGCTCTAGTGTGACTGCAGAGGGCAAGAATTCTGGGGAGGAAAAGTATCTTACTGTGAGGATACTTATATCTCCTACTTCTTAAGCATAGCTTAAGGAAGATACTCAGCCAAACATACTTGGTGACTGACCTGCCCAACTGAGTTAATTGTTAAGGGACAAGACAATGGCATGACTCTACCTAGAGAAAAGTTTCATTCTTTAATGTAACATTTCGTCCTGTGAAGATATAACCCTAAAAATGTTTATGAGATGGGCTTGGAGGATATAACTCATGACAATCTAGGAATCTGGTTCCAAAGCTTTTCACAACAGAAGGTATTAATATTAATTCTGGGCATAAGTTTTAGTCCCTTCCCTCACAGATAGCATCCAGGCAGAGATGCTTACTTAAGAAGAGATAAGGAATCAGAGCTCTCTTCAGGCATTTCTAGCCAGAGAACCAGGGACATTTGTGAAGTACTCCCAGTGTCCCTGACTTGAGCTGCCCATTCAGTTGCTCTCTCCTGTTAATATCTTTGGCCTGCCTTAACTGTCCTTAGAGAACTGAAGGGATAAAAGAATGTGGCTTCTTCCTGGGGTGGGTCTCCGGTACGGAAGTTGGGGTATCCCTTCAGTGGGCCCATCTAAGAGACTGACCATAAAAGCAAGTGAAGAAAGAAGTCCTTGGCTAGTGAAAGAGAAGTGTGAGAGAAATAGTTACTAGAATTACAAGACCTAGACAGAGAACTAGAAGCCAGAGCAAAGTACAATTTTAAATGCCAATAGGTTTTTATGGAGCAAATTTCCGGTCCTGATTGCTAAATATAACATGTATAAGAACAAAGAATTAGTTACCTATTTGACTCACTCTCTGTGGTGCTGCAGTTTGCCCAATACTAGGCTGTCTACAGCTTACAGAAAATCGACCTTTTTCTCCTTGAGTTGTTATAACTCACTACATTAGTTGATATCTTTATATACCATAATGTCTTAACAGGCTCAGATTGACAACAAAAGTTAAAGTCAGATGGGACACACACAACACACCTCTACCTGACCACACTCCCTCACCCCATCCCCTCATACAAAGAGAATTGGGCAACATTTTTAAAAGCATATTCTATTCTTTTTTATTTTTATTTATTTTTAAAGCAGTGAGGGGTTGGATGATGGCTCAGCTTGGTGCCAAGACTGAGTTAATCCCTGGAATTAACGTGTCTAAACATGAATCAACTCTTGTGCGAGCATGCATACACATACAAACACTCACACAAAATAAATAATAAAACATAATTTTAAAACAAAGACTAGAGGGCTGGAGAGATGGCTCAGTGGTTAAGAGCACTGACTGCTATTCCAGAGGTCCTGAGTTCAAATCCCAGAAACCACATGGTGGCTCATAACCATCCATAATATGATCTGACCTGACGCCCTCTTCTGGAGTGTCTGAGGACAGTTACAGTGTACTCACATATAATAAATAAGTAAATCTTTTAAAAAAAAAAAAAAAGACTAGAAATAAGTTGAATTTAAAGAAAGAAAAAGAAGAGAAAGGGAGGGAGGAGAGGAGGGAAGGAGAAAGAGAAAGAGAGAGAAAAAGAGAGAGAGAGAGAGAGAGAGAGAGAGAGAGAGAGAGAGAGAGAGAACACATCAGTACACACCTGTAATCCTAGCACTAGAAAGGCTACGTAAAGCAGTATGGGCTACATAGCAATACTGTCTCAAAAGTAAATTTTTTTTTTCAGCAAAGAGAAATAAATAACAAATGGGAAACATAAGAACCAGGCATGGTGGTGTGCACCTATAGTTCAAACAACTAGGTTGGCTTGAACAGAAGGATCATCTGATCCCATGAGTTTGAAACTATTCTGTGCAACATAATGAGGACTCCATAAAAAATAATTGGGGAGCTGGAGAGATGGCTCAATAATTAAGAGCACATGGTGCTCTTGCAAAAGACCCAAGTTTGAGTTCCAGAATCAATTGTCTCTAACAATTCCAGGGGATCTGATGCTCTCTTCTTGCCTCCATGGGCACCAGGCATGATACACATACATACAACATACATACATGTGAGCAAAAACACTTATACATATAAAAAATTAAATATTAAAAGTTTGAAGCCAGGCAGAGGTGGTGCACGCCTTTAATCCCAGCACTTGGAAGGCAGAAGGAGGTAGATTTCTGAGTTCGAGGCCAGCCTGGTCTACAGAATGAGTTCCAGGACAGCCAGGGCTACACAGAGAAACCCTGTCTCAAAAAACAAAAACAAAAACAAAAACAAAAACAAAAAAACAAGTTCAAAAAACAAAATCTGGGCAGTGACACCCACGTTTAATCCCGGCACTCAGGAGGCAGAGGCAGGTGGATGTGTAAATTGAGGCCAGCCAGCCTGGTCTATAAAGCAAGTTCCAAGATAGCCAGAGCTTCACAAAAAAAAACCTGTCTCAAAAAAACAAAGAGAAAAGAAGAGGGAAGGGGAGGGGAGAGGAGGGGAAGAGAGGCAGGCTGACTGGCTCCCTCTAAACTTCAAGAAGAAACAAACATACTACATATTATGTATATAACTGAACAGTGATTAAAGCTGAGCATCTTAAACTCAGAAAACTACAGGATCAGGTACTTAATGAAGAAATTTAAAAGATAATAATTTAGTGCCCAGAGGACTATGTCATAAAGTGTCATGCATTTCAGGAAAACAGAATACAAAAAATAGCATCAACACAGCATTGTTCAGATCCTGTTCAAAGTAAAAGGGGGATATAAAAACATGGAATAGAAATCAGTTTCATAACATAACATCCTCCATGTTCAAATCAATGAGTTCCCCCTACCACATGAGGAAGTATTAAATAAATTTTACTATAATAATACCAATCATTCAACAAATATTTGCTCACTCTTTTTTATGGCAGATATTTCAATAGGTACTTGGGCCCTGAATGGTCAATATATTTATCCTTAAAAACTCAAAAGTGAAGCTGGAATCCCAGTACTTACAAAGTGCAGGCCAGAGGGCTGGAGATTGGGGCCAGCAGGGCTATCAGACCCTGTCTCAAAAAAAACCCTAGAACTCAAAAGGCTAGTGAAAAGGACAGAATTTAAATTCCAGCCATATAATAAAAAGAAACAAATGGCAAAAGAGGAAAACGGTCATACATAAGTAATTCAAATTTTGCCGTGGCCAAAATAATTTAGTATATTCAGGCCTTTTTTTTTTTTTTTCTTTTGAAATGAAGGCCTTTCAGGGACTTCAGAGTTTTTCCATTTTGTGAAGATAATGGAGGACACAGACTGTGCATGCTGATTTGCCCACTATGTCTATCTAGCACAGAACCTCAATTACCAATGTTATTTTTGAAGCAAAAGCAGTCAGCCATATCAAGTGAAAAAAAAATGTTACCAACAAGTTCATGCCTACTTGGGTTAGATTTTTTAAACATAGGAAAGATTATGAAAACCTGCACATTTTCAGTGTTCTTGGTTTTCTGTTGTTAAGTTTAATTTCAAGCTTGAGACAAGGAATTGTATACTGAGAGCTTTAAGTAATAACCTTGGGATCAATTACCTGGGTTGAATCCTAGCTCCACCACTTAATAGCTGTGTGTCCTTGAGTAAATGACTTAAACTCTGACATCTTCAGTTTCCTCATCTGCAAAATGTGGAGAAAGTACCTATCTCAAAGGGTTATTGCAAGACTTCAATATAACACATATAAAATAAACACAAAAGAACATATTCTAGCCTGCCACGATGGCTCACTCCTGTAATCCCAGCACTGACAAGTCTGGAACAAAAGGACCAATAAAATTTAAAGCCAGCCTGAGCTATGTTATATTGGAGAGATCCTGTTTTTTGAGCATTTTTTTTAAAAGATTATTTTCTTTAAAAAACAGAACAGTGCAGAAGGGTGTGACCATATTCATGGAAAGATAAAGATCAACCCCAACCCATGCCATGTGAGAGAATAACAGCAGGAGCAGCATGAGATACAGGATCTTCGGTAACATTTTCTTTCTTAGATGGATACTGGGTAAATGAATATTTATTATTGCTCACCATATTTATGTCTTACTTTACTTACATTTCATACTTAAACTAAACTCAGAGGCTGGGTTGGCAGAGTCTTCATAGCATGAGAAAAGCCCTGGGATTAATCTCCAGTCCTGAAATAAATTCTAAATTTTAAGTATATCTAATCCATGTAGTAAGCACTGTTATCACATTATCTGGAAAGTATAAACTATCTGGTTGTATCTGGTTGGCCATGTCTGATTTCAACTGGCTCTATAAATGCTGATCTTCAACTCCTAATCTGTCTGCCTCTCTATTCCTACATACACACACACACACACACACACACACACACACACACACACAGACGCTGGAATAGTAGGTATGCACTATACTACACCAAGCTTTATTTTTCAATGTACTAAAAGACCACAAAGGGACAGGGTTGTAGCTTGATAATACAGCATATACCAACTATCCACAAGACCCCGGCTTCAACCAATAATACCAAAAGAGCAACAACAAAAAATGCTGGGGAGATGGTTTACCAGATGTGCTGGCTAGCCTTATGTCAACCTGACAAACAAACTAGAGTTATCTAAAGGAAGTAACTTCAGCTGAGAAGATGGCTCCATAAGATCCAGCTGTAAGGCATTTTCTTAATTAGTGATTGATGGAAGAGGGCCCAGCTCACTGTGGATGTTGCCACTCCTGAGCAGGTGCTCCTGGGTTCTATAAGAAAGCGGACTAAGGCCTGGCAGTGGTGGTGCTGAACTTTAATCCCAGCATTTAAGAAGCTGAGAGGCAAGTGGATAACTGGGTTTAAGGGCAGCCTGGTCTATAAATCAAGTTCTAGAATAGCCAGGGCTATACAGAGAAACCGTATCTCAAAAGAAAAAAAAAAAAGGAAAAAAAGGAAAGACAGGTAGACTGGTAGCAGTATAGCAGTACCATTCCATGGCCTCTGCATCAGCACCACCTCCAGATTCTGCCCTGTTTTTTTAAATTCCTGTTCTGACTACCATGATGCTGAACAGCAATATGGAAGTTTAAGCCAAATAAAAGTTTTCCTCCCCAGCTTGCTTTTTGAGCATGGTGTTTTCTTTTTTTTTTTTTTTTTTTTTTTGAGGCAGGGTTTCTCTGTGTGGCCTTGGCTGTCCTGGAACTCACTCTGTAGACCAGGCTGACCTCGAACTCAAAAGTCCGCCTGCCTCTGCCTCCCAAATGCTGGGATTAAAGGCGCGCGCCACCACCGCCCAGCTATCAAGGTGTTTTCATCCCAGCAAAGAAACCCTAAGACACCAGGTAGAGCACTTGCTGTGCAAACATGAGGACTTCAGATCTCAGCACCAACAAGCCCCAGACATAGCACACTCATGACTGCCCCGCCAGCATTGAGGATTGGGGAGGGAAAAGAAGCAAAGACAGGAAAAACTGGGTTTTCCTGGCCACCAGCCTATGCAAAAAGACAATGATGGAATTCCAGGGTCATTGAGAGACCATGTCCCAAAAGACTAGGGGGAGAACAGTAAGATCTGAAGATGTTCGCTCACACACTCATTCGCACACAGAAGGGAGGGAATTGAGGCTATCTAGTTAGTATGCTAGCAAAAAGCATCCAATTCTAAGGTCCTAAGCATTCTAAGGTCCTAAGTCTTTCTTCAATTTTTTAAACTCCTGAAGCTATGTCCAACCCCATCTGGTTTGTTCAGTGTTGGGAAATCAAACCTAAGGACCCATGCATGCTAGGCAAGCAATACATCTTCAACCTGTAAAATTTCTTTTAGAAAACTCTGCAACCCAAACTAGGACTAAAATTCCTCCTGCTCATGTGCTGGGATTACAGGAATACAAAGACATGCCCAGCCATTTAGAAAATATTCTGTCCAAAAATTAAGTGAAATTGGGTTTGGGGGCTTAAGCTAAATGAGGTTATTTTAGATATTCAAAGTGTAATTACGATTATGACCATAGCACTGCCTGCTCTTCCAGAGTACCCAAGCTCAATTCCCAGTACCCACACAGCAGCTCACAACTGTAACTCCAATTCCAGAGGATCCATTGCCCTCTTCTGCACACGAGTGGTACAGACATGCATGCATACAAAACATCCATACACACAAAATAAAAATAAATAAATCTCAAAAAAAAAAAACCCAACATATTAAATTACTGATAAACACTCAGAGGGGAAAAAAGCTGAACAACTGTCTGTTTTGATTCTAAAAGTTATGACACAAATGAAGAAAACAGTCACTTTCCACAAGGGATAAAGAGCCCCACAAGGAGTAAGAGCATTCTCAAGCCAGGATGACCACTTGTGTCCAGTGAAGTGCTCACTTCCTCGCTCACGCCAGGACAAGATCCCCACGGTCGTCCTTGTACAGTCACCCTTATCTCTTCCTCACCTCTGAGTATGAGCACAATAAATACTGTTTTTATTGAATCTGGAATACCAAAGTAGTCTTATCTAAAGAATATGTATTTGTTCTTCCAAAGCACAAGAAGTGAAGGTATGCTGGCTGTTCGGCTTCAAAAGGGCAGCCAGGACTCAGCCCAGTTCCTGGCCTAGATAACTTTCTTCCCACAACAGAACTCACTACCCGCTGAGAGCTCCTGACAGCCAAAAGCCAAGAACACAAACCAAAAGGCTGATAAAGCTCCTAAGGCTACAAGGTCATTTGTCTTCTCAATCTAAAGACATTTGAACTCTTAAATCTTTTTCTAAAAATCTAAAATAAAATCCAACTTTTCAACATTAAAACCACTCCCTTTTCTAACCAACAGGAGGATTTTTCTTGAATAGGTTTTTCTTGCTAAAAAAAAAAAGGCGGGGGGGATCTGTCTAAGGAATGAGATTGCAGCTTCCTTTGCCACTGATTACTACATAATATCCAGGCATGCACTGTGTGGCTGAGAACTAAGAGCCTAAATTAACTAAACAAATCACCACCCCATAATTTCCCTCTCATAATCGGTCCATACTTTTACGTTGAATGATGCCAGATTTTTGTCTCATATATATAACTAAGTTAGTGCATATGCAAGTTGTACTCTGACTGCAGCACGGCACTAAACAAGTGAGGCTGGAAGAAGGCAATGAGAGTGGTTCATAAGTCCTATGTACATCTGTACAACTGACAAAGAACAAATTTAATTAATTTTTAAAAGAAAAGAAGCAAGAATGGGGAAACTTAAGAATGAGAATCGGGGGCTGGACAGATGGCTCAGCGGTTAAGAGCACAGACTGCTCTTCCAAAGGTCCTGAGTTCAAATCCCAGCAACCACATGGTGGCTCACGACCATCCGTAATGAGATCTGACACTCTCTTCTGGTGTGTCTGAAGACAGCTACAGTGAGTGTTCTTGCATATAACAATAAATAAATCTTAAAAAAAAAAAAAAAAAAAGAATGAGAATCGGGCTGGGTGGTGGTGGTGCACGCCTTTAATCCCAGCGCTTGGGAGGCAGAGGGAGAGGCAGAGGTAGACAGATTTCTGAGTTCGAGGACAGCCTGGTCTACAGAGTGAGTTCCAGGACAGCCAGTGCTACACAGAGAAACCCTGTCTCAAAAAAACAAAAAAAAAAAAAAAGAAAAAGAAAAAAGAAAAACTAAAAAACAAACAAACAAACAAACAACTGTGCCTGGTATGAACATAAGTACCACTTTCTTTTTTGCTTTTCTTCATAAGACAAAGTCTTACCATATAAACTCATGGAGACCTGCCTGCCTCTGCTTCTACCATGCTGGGATTAAAGGTGGCAGACACCACTCCAGGCCTAGAATTTGCTTCGCTAATTAAAACAAGTTAAGGGGCACCACAAATAAAGTAAAATCATAAATGTCAACCTTCGTAAGATGTCATTCATCCCACAAGACTTACAGAAGAGTATTTGACTATAGGATGAAAGCAGAAATATTAAAGTTAGTTAATAATAAATTTTCAAGCCAGGCATGGTGGTACGCCTTTAATCCCAGCACTTGGAAGGCAGAGGCAGGTGGATTTCTGAGTTCAAGGCCAGCCTGGTCTACAGAGTAAGTTCCAGGACAGCCAGGGCTACACAGAGAAACCCTGCCTCGAAAAAAAACAAACAAAAACAAAAAAAAGAGTAACAACAATGGTGAAATAAACACCTAGAATAAATCCAGTAAGAAAGACAAAGGAACTGCATGAAGAAAATTATGAAATCCAGGAAATATTTATTAAAAAAGAAAAGCAAAACTATCACCCTCAACAAAAGTCAAACCTCCAAAATTAACACATGAATATAATGCAAGTCTGTTAGTTTTCCAAATTACTTTAATCCAGACAATAAATGCTAAGCATAGGCAAAGATGAAAAAGCACAGTAACAGCTTAACAAAAACAACTGTCTACATGAAGTTCTTATGCCTTTGAAATTTCAGGCAGGCAGTGGTGGCACACGCCTTTAATCCTAGCACTTGGGAGGCAGAGGCGGAGACAGAGGCAGGCGGATTTCTGAGTTTGAGGCCAGCCTAGTCTACAGAGTGAGTTCCAGGACAGACAAGGCTACACAGAGAAACCCTGTCTCGAAAAACCAAAACAAAAATAAAGAAAAAAAAGAAAAAAAAGAAAAATCTTTCGTTGGCAAGATGGCTCAGTAGGTAAGAACACTGACTGCTCTTCCAAAGGTCCTGAGTTCAAATCCCAACAACCACATTGTGGCTCACAACCACCCATAAGGAGACCTAACGCCCTCTTCTGGTGTGTCTGAAGGCAGCTACAGTGTACTTATTTATAATAATAAATATAATAATAAATAAATTTTTTTAAAAAATTCAGGGCAGCAAAACACGGTCAGTAAAATGGCTCAGCAGACAGGATCACTTGCTGCCCAGTATTATGACCTAAGGTCAATCCTTGGGACTCACAAAAGAAAAAACTGACTCCTGCAACTTGTCCTCTGATACATACACACACACACACTAAAAATAGGGAACAAAGCAAAGATACTAGTTAAAAAAAGAAACAAAAGAACAGAAATGTAAAACCTAAGTAACAACATAATTGAGGAAAATGATTTCTTTAGTCCTGACAAGCTGGCTCTCTAAAAAGTCACACAAGAACCTTACACTGACATGGAACTGTGGCTCATACTTTGTGATCCCAACACACTGTTGGCTGAAAAAGCGTAAAGCCAGCCAGAATTACACCCTGGATTTTAGGCTGGCCTAGGCTACAGAACCCCCCAAATCTCATACCATTTGTTAACTCCAGGTTATTCTATGACTAAATAAACCATTCTTTTCTCAATTACTTTAATGTCACTTGTCATGTTTTACATATCTAATGTTTAGAAACCTATGTCATTACAAAAAACTCACTACTAACACAGACTTGTACAGCAAGCACCTCTACCTGCTGAGCCACCTCACCAGGTATAAATTATAGCAACCTATTTAGAATAGAGTAATCTGACAATAGAAATAAATTAAAAAAAAAAAACTTTTGGGAGCACTACAAACAGCTCAGTACTTAAGAACACTTGGTCTTTCAGAGGACCCAATATTTAGTTCCCAGTGCCCAGGTTCTACCTGTATTTCTAACTCCAGAGGATCCAACACACTCTCTTATGGCCTCCATGGGCACATACACAACACTATACACTGACACATAATTAATAATACAATCTAAATATACTTCTGTTGAACCTAAAAATCCCATGTTTGAGATTCTAGTTATAGAGTTAAAAAATATCAGCAAATATACTAGCATCTGTAAGTACATTTTTATAGCATTGTCTATAATGACAAAAATATGGACTAAGAGCTGGAGATGGCCCAATGGTTAGGGCTCTTGGTTTGGTTTCTAGAACAACATGGCAGCTTATAACCATCCAAAACTCCACTTCAGAGGCCAGCCTGGTCTACAGAGTGAGTTCCAGGACAGCCTGGGCTACACAGAGAAATCTTGTCTCGAAAAACAAACAAAAAAATAAAAAACAAAACTCCACTTCAGAGAATCCAACACCCTCTCTGGCCTCCCAGGCACCAGGCATGGAGGTGGTATACATATAAATGTTAGGCCAGCAAAACATTTATACACAAAAATAATAAATCTTTTTTTTTAATTTGGAAATTACCTAACTGTCCACAGGAAAATATAATCAAATAAACTAGGCTCCAGCCTAGTGGTGGTGGCACACACCTTTAATCCCAGCAGTCAGGAGGCAGAAGCAAACCTAAATCTGAGTTTCAGGTTAGCCTAGTCTACAGAGCTTTCCAAAACAGCCAAAGCTACATACAGAAAACGCTGTCTCAGAAAACACAAAGCCATGCTACAAGTCCTAATTAAACTATTTAAAAGATCATGATGGAAATATATCTACTGACTTCAACATGTTATGAGAAGTTTTTTATGGAGTAATATAGTTTGACCCTTCTTTAGTAAAAATAACTACATATGCACATTTATGTCAGCATAGTATGTAAGAACCCAGAAACAGCTGAGCAGTGGTGGTGCACAGTGTTAGTCCCAGCACTCCAAGACAGCCAGGGATAGACAGAGAAACATTGTCTAAAAAAAAAAAAAATAACAAAAACAAACAAACAAACAAAAAAAACTCCATTTAAAAAAAAAGACCCCAGAAACACTGAAGGATGCCCATCCTGTAGGCGAAACAGTTGGCGAGTAACCATGGAAGATCTGAAAGAAATCAATAGCTTCCTTAAAATCCTTTCAATTTTGTTCACTTATGTTCACTTATTACAACAGATTATATTTTTATAGATTAAAAAGATAAAAAATAAAACTTGGCTTAATCGACACACCATGTTAATCGATATACTGGCATGTTGAAAGTTTGAGGCCAGCTAAGTCTGTCTACATATCAAGTCCTAGGCCAACCAGACTTACAGTGAAACCCTGTCTCAAAAAACAAATGAAAAATGAAAAAAGAAGAAATCTCAGAATCATAAAAGTATTTTATTAAAACACAAGGGAGCTGAGACTTAGAAGGCAGAGGCAGGTAAATCTCTGTAAGTTCAAGACCAACATAGTCTACATAGCAAGATCTAGGCCAATCAAGGCTACAAAGTGAGGCACTGTCTCAAAAACAGACAAAACAAGAAAGGGAGTCAATAACTTATCAATGAACTACCAACACATTCTCTGTAAGACTGTAAAAGAAAAGACTCTAAGTCTGGAAAGGGGACTAAGACTGCTGGTAAGAGTTTTCTTGACAAAATAAATTACATAGCAAATACTGAAAGGAAAGGCGAATGGTGAGACTTCTTTCTGACACCCAAAGCCTCAAAGAGTCCTTGATGAATGTCAACTTCAGATTTAAACATCTAAATACCCAAACATTTCAAAGAAACACAGATAAGATTACTTGCTTTCTGTTTTGTTGCTGGTGTTTACACATTAGAAATAGTTTTGATTTTTTTTTTTTTTTTTTTTTTGGTTTTTCGAGACAGGGTTTCTCTGTGTAGCCCTGGCTGTCCTGGAACTTACTCTGTAGACCAGGCTGGCCTCAAACTCAGAAATCCGCCTGCCTCTGCCTCCCAAGTGCTGGGATTAAAGGCGTGCGCCACCACTGCCCAGCTAGTTTTGAAATTTTTAAAATTTCAATTTAAATGAAGGGAATATATGTGGAGATCAAAGGGCAGCTTGGTCTCCTACCTTTACATGGTGTCAGGGATCACATCAAACCTAGGTCACCAGGCATGTACAGCAAGCACCTTCTCTCACTGAGCAACCTCATCAGCCTCAGAAATAAATTTGTAAGGTTTTAAACAAATACAGAAGGTACTGAGCTAAAAACAAAAACTTTTAATGTCAATTTCAATGTAATTTTCTATGTATGATTCTCTAGGGCAGTGTTCTGATTTTATGTTTGTAAAGGCCCTGCTCTCCCAGTGTGTTACAGGTAATAAAGGCTACTTTGCATACCTGAAGATAAACTTTTTGGCTGGCATCAGCTCTTCCTATCACAAATAACAGACCTGCAGCAGATTCTCATAACAGCAGTCAATTGCTCTAGACTGGACCAATTACTATATGCAAGAGTACCTGAACAATTCTATATTATTTTCACCTACAGCATCCATTTTGAAGACCAAGTACTAAGTGCCAGTCATTACACTATATGCCACAAATTTGAATTTTGGTTTCTAGAAGCTCAAAATATAAAAAACATTTAGCATGTACTAAAAAAAAAATCTGTCCTGCTCCCTCACCTAGAACGATGTTGCATGGGGGAGAGGGGGAGGAATGAGTTTTCAAGGTGGAAGAAAAGCATTACAGGTATCGCTGGAATGTTAAAAATAAATTAAAATAAATTAAATAAATTAAAAATAAATATGAAGGGGGCTGGCGAGATGGCTCAGCATGTAAAAGCACTGACCACTCTTCCGAAGGTCCTGAGTTCAAATCCCAGCAACCACATGGTGGCTCACAACCACCTGTAATGAGATCTGACACCTACCTCTGGTATGTCTAAAGTCAGCTACAGTGTACTTATGTATAATAATAAATAAATCTTTTAAAAAAAAGATTTAAAAAAAATAAATAAATATGAAGACCTACCATAGTATCCTATCCCTTTAATTCTAGCACTCAAGAGGCAGAGGCAGGCAGAACTCTGTTAGTTCTAGACCAATCTGGTCTACAGACTAAGTTCCAGAATACCCAGCGTTACATAGTAAGACCCTGTCTCAGATAGATAGATAGATAGATAGATAGATAGATAGGTAGGTAGGTAGGTGGGGAGAGAGAGAGAGAGAAAGAGAGAGAGAGAGAGAGAGAGAGAGAGAGAGAGAGAACGGACATACGAGGGAACAGCAAAAAGATCAGAGTATGTGAAAAAATAGTATAATCAAATAGCCGAAATAATCAGCACCTGGGCCCTGCCTATGCCCACATGCATGAGCAAATAAATAATAAATAAATAATATAAAAATAAATAAATAAGATGTTTAAGTAGCAAAGATATACTCCCAGGAAAGGTCCTTTCTTCTTAAAACTAAGTTTTGTCCCTCAATAATCATACCAAAATTTAATATTTACAAAGATTCAGTTAACTCTATACAGTATACTTATTTTTAGTTTTCCAAATCATCTCAAATTAGTATTTTCATATTTTTAAAGATATTTTCAAATATTTCAAAGCATGGAAAGAAAAGCCTTGTATTAAGACTTTTTTTTTTTTGGTTTTTTGGTTTTTTAGTTTTTTGGTTTTGGTTTTGGTTTTTTGAGACAGGGTTTCTCTGTGTAGCCCTGGCTGTCCTGGAACTCACTCTGTAGACCAGGATGGCCTTGAACTCAGAAATCCGCCTGCCTCTGCCTCCCAAATGCTGGGTGGTGTGCCACCACCACCCGGCAAGATTTTTATTTTTAATTGTAGGTGTCCATTTGTATGGGTATATGTACATGTGGGTGCAGTTAATCGCCCATGGAGGTCAGAAAAGAGTGTCCAAACCCCCTAAAGCTGGAGTTACAGATGGTTGTGAGCCACCTGATGTGGGTGCAGGGAAACAAGCCAGGGTCCTCTGCTATAATGTATAATCTTAACTACCGAGCCAATTCACTAAGCCCTCCTCTGTGCCAATCTTAATTTAACCCAAAAGCTTGTAAAGAAAAGAAAACAAATTTAATAAACAGCTCCAAAGATCCCTGATCGCCGGGCAATGGTGGCATGCGCCCTTGATCCCAGCGCTTAGGAGGCAGAGCAGGCGGATTTCTGAGTTCGAGGCCAGCCTGGTCTCCAGAGTGAGTTCCAGGACAGCCAAGGCTACACAGAGAAACCCTGTCTCGAAAAAACCAAAATAAATAAATAAATAAACAAAGATCCCTGATCATATCTGCCTCATATCTGTTAGACCAGGAATCGGTAATATTAACTTCAAAGTATGGGACAGGCTAGAAAGTTTGGGATGCTCAGTAAAGCAAGAACACAAGGAAAGACAACAAACAAGCTGGGGTTAACAAAGCAACTGCCTATTAAGCAAAAGTGACCATTGCATGCTAGCAATAGAATGGGAGAAAAAAATTATTGCCTCTAGGATGCATTTAATTATTCAGAAAGTACAAGGATCTCATAGATTTTCTTCATCTTAAAAAAAAAAAATTGTTTTCTTCCTAACCCACTCTTCTATGACAACGCTTTTAACTTGTTAATTTTATTCCCAATGGTTTCAATAAGCACTAACAGGCTGCTAACCTTCCAAAAGCTTAGTGAAAAAGCATTTCTCAGGCCAATCATCTCACCCTAATCTTTGATATTAAAGTGCTAGCTAATGCTGATTCAACAGCTTTGACAACCTAAACCTTTCACACTTTCATATTCCTAGTAACCAAAACTCATGCCAAAATACTTATATTATCCTTTTAGAGATGGAAAAAGCAACTTGCAGGTACTTTCAAGGAGAAATTATATTCCTTTTTTCACTTTTCTCTTCTCTGCCCCCATTGAAATTAAAATTTTCTATAAACACACACACACACACACACACACACACACACATACACACACATTTTGGAAAAGTCCTAAGAATAGATTTTCAAAACATACAAGCCAAGAAATATGAATTTATATAACCCCGTATATCGTCTTTCTGTTGTGGCTGTTGTTACGGTTATATATGGAGTCCAGTTTTGACGCTTACCCTAGCAGGCATTGGATTTCCTATGCAGATCAGGCTGGCCTAAAATTTGCAATGATCTTTATACCTCTGCTTCCTGTATGCTACATTACAGGCAAAAACTACCATGCCCAGTTTTACATAGTCTCTTAATTCTAAAATTGCTTGCTATTTTAAATATCATGCCTAAGAAACTGGGGAAGATAGAGCCTGAAAGCAAAGGCCTGTAATCCAAGGTCTAGGGAGGCTGAAACAGAAAGTTTGTGGGGTTTTGTTTTGTTTTGTTTTTTTGTTTTTCAAGACAGAGTTTCTCTCTATAGCCCTGGCTGTCCTGGAACTCACTCTGTAGACCAGGCTGGCCTCGAACTCAGAAATCCACCTGCCTCTGCCTCCCAAGTACTGGGATTAAAGGCATGCGCCACTACTGCGCAGCAGAAAGTTCGAGGGTTTAAGACCACCCTGAGATTCACAGTAAGACCTTGTTTCAAAAACAAATAAAAGGGTGCTGTAGAAGTGGTGAGTACTTAAGAGCAATACAACTCTTCCAGAGGACAAGGGTTCAATTCCCAGTACCCACATGGCAGCTCATAACTGCTCTAATTCCAGTCCTAGGACTTCTGACACCCTCACACAGACACATATGCATGCAAAACACCAATAAGCATAAAATAAAAATCAATTATTAAAAATTTTTTAAGCCAAGTGGTGATGGCACACACCTTTAATCCCAGCACTTGGGAGGCAGAGGCAGGCGGATTTCTGAGTTCGAGGCCAGCCTGGTCTACAGAGTGAGTTCCAGGACAGCCAGGGCTACACAGAGAAACCCTGTCTCGAAAAACAAAAACAAAAAAAAAATTTTTTTTTAAGTACCAGGGAGATGTCTCAGCAGTTAAAAGCACTTGCCAAGCAAGACGACTTGAGCCCACTCTTCAGAACCTATCCACAAAACATATTTGGCTCATCTGTAATCCCAAGATGGAAGGCAGATAGAAGAGATTACCTCAACAAGGAAGCAGGCAAGAACCCTCAAAAGTTGCCCTCTGGAGGCTAGAGAGATGGCTCAGAAGTTAAGAGCATTGACTGCTCTTGTAGAAGACCATGGTTTCATTCCCACCATTCACATGGTGACTCACAGCTGTCTGTGTAACTCCAACTTATGGCCTTCATGGGTACCAAGTATACACATGATGCCCAGACATCATATAAGCAAAACACCAATACAAATAAAATACAATTTTTGTTTAAATTTAAGTTGTCTTCTGACCTCCACACTCTCCACAGCATAAATATACATGCACTCACAAATACATACACAAAATTCATAAAATTTTAAAATATAAAGTGGTAAGTAAGAGATAAAAGTAATGGAGTTTTTTGCTTGTTTGGTTGGTTGGTTTTCCAAGACAGGGTTTCTCTGATAGCCCTGGCTGTCCTGGAACTCACTCTGTAGACCAGGCTGGCCTCAAACTCAGAAATCCACCTGCTTCTGCCTCCCAAGTGCTGAGATTAAAGGCATACGTCACCACTGCCCAGCTTTTTTTAAAGATTTATTTATTTTTATTTATATTTGTACATTGTAGCTGTCTTCTGGCACACTCCAGAAGAGTGCAAACCATTACAGATGGTTGTGAGCCACCATGTGGTTGCTGGGAATTGAACTCAGGACCTCTGGAAGAGCAGTCAGTGCTCTTAACCACTGAGCTGTCTCTCCAGCCCCACCCACAAGCTTTACAGTAATGGAGATTTTTTAAAAGCCTAAAATCAAGACCTGAAAACAAGTCATACAAAATTAAGATTAAAATGCAGGACAGGTGTGGTTGCATATACTTTGATCCTAGGAAAGAGGCTTAGGCAGTCAGAACTCTTGAGTTCCAGGCCAGTGTGGTCTATATAATGTGTCTAGGACAGGAAGAGGGCTACAAAGAGAAATCCAGCCTTAAAAAAAGAAATTAATAGAATTAAGATGCAAGCACCTAACATAAAGAGATAGATAGATAGACAGATAGATCGATCGATCAGGCTGGATAAGTAGGTAGATTTGATAGATTAGATTAGATTAGATTAATAGATAGATAGATAGATAGATAGATAGATTAGATTAGATTAGATAGATAGATTGATTGATTTGTTTGGACCAACACACAGCTGGAGCACCCTAGAAGCCAGAGTCAGATTCATGAAACTGGAGTCACAGACAATTGTAAGCACCCATGTGGGTGCTGGGAACCAAACCAAACCTTGATCTTCTGGAAGAGCTGTGAGTGCTCTTAACCACTCATCTTTCCATAAAGGTTTTATTTTTACATTCTTGTCAGCTAAATCTAAGAATTTTCAAGTTTTAATCAGTTATCTCCCATTATATACACAAAAATTTAACTCTCTATCAAATGCAAAAAGGGATTAAACATTTTGAAATCTGTCTAGATATGTAGATTCCAATTCAACTTTTCAAATTAAAAATAACTTTTGAAAGAACTCATTTGACCTTTTATGCCTGCATAAGGATTTTTTTAATGATTCATTTAAACTATTTTATCTGCTTTGAATTATGGTTAGTTTTAAATTTTTTTTTTTTTTTTGATTCTGACTTCCTGGGAGGTAGGGTAGGATAGAACCTATAGCTAAGTATGCTAGGCTAGCACTCTACCATGGAGTTACATCCCACTACCTGACTTTTTAAAAATAAGCCAGGGTTAAATATCAGCAAGGCATTATTGGAAATTTCTACATTTTAGTTTCATTCTAAAATTCACCCTTAGAATATATGGTTGCTGTCAGCAAAACAAACTCGATCAAAAAACTATTTACCTTTACCAAAAAATATGAGTGGGGCTGGACATACTACATCCCTTGGAGCAGCACATGCCTGCAGCCCCAGCCCTGGGAAGATGAGTTAAGTATACAAGTTCCAGGCCAACCTGAGCTACATAGGAAGACTGTCTCAAAAACCAAAAGCTGGGCCAGTACTGGTGGCAGAGACCTGATAATCTCAGCTACTCAGATAAGGTAGGAGAGTCACAAATTAAAGCCAGCCTAAGCAATTGAGCAAAACCAAGTTTCAAAGGGGGAGGCAGGGAAGGAGGAAGGAAATAAAAGGAAGTTTACTAAATACAAATGTTAACTTCTAGTGAAATTCTCAACAGCCAAAACAAAGTAGACATCCTTATATGTGCTGATCAATGGTACACAGAACAGCACTTTGCTAATCATTTGTTTAGCAAAAGGGTATTTTCTCAAGATAAACTGCAAACCATCTAAGAATGAATGACATTTAAATCCCAGTATGTTAAACCATAACATGAACTGAGTTAAATAACTTCGATAGTTCTTTCAATACTTGTTCAAAAAGTGAACTCAAAAGCTGAAAATGTCAGCAGTAACATACAAGGAGACACATGCCGAGTTCTTTTTAAAGTAAAAGAAAACTGAACAACTTCGGAGCAACACACTCACAGAACTCATATCTAACAAGAATTAACAGTTCTGAAGGAGCTTCTTAAAACAACAAGAGCGCAGCATGTCTACACTGAAAATACTGTCCTTCGTGCCACTGTACGACCTGTAAAGAATTTACCTGTAGCCACATTTTAAAAGCTTAATAAAGCATCACAAGACTGGAGAGATGGCTCAACAGTTAAAAGCTCTTACAGAAGACATGAATTCAATTCCAAAAACCCACATGGCAGCTCACAACTGCCTAGAATTCCATTTCCAGGGGATCCAAAAACCCTTTTCTGACTTCCACTGGAACTGAGCATGCACAAGATGCACATATATGCATGCATGCCGGCAAGACACTCACACACATAAAAATACAAATAAATCTTCAAAAAATGTTAAATATATCATCAATATAAAGTTTACAAGTATTGAGAAATTTAACTTGGTTCAAGTTATAAACTTAGGTTTCCAGTCACTTGTGATCTCAAAGAAGTTATTTCTCTTTTGCAGATGTAAAAACCTAGGCGAAGATAAAACGGGGGTGGGGGAAGCGCGGGGGGAGGGGGGTGATTCAACCACACTCACCTAACTTGAAATGTAGGAAATAACAGTGAATTATTGTGAAATGTTGTTTATTCACGCATATTGGACTGCAAACAGACTTTAAGAACAGAATTAATGAAGCTATCATTACTTTGAGGATCCACAGGTTTCAAATCAAACCTTAAGAAGTTTATAGTCTGGCAAATACTACAGGCAACAATGGAAATAGATGCTTAAAACCTAACTACTCTGAGAAAAGTCAACATACGAAGTCAGCAAAGATCATTACTATACAAACACCTGAGGGGTGCGGTCACTAAGAGACCATTCAGCTCGCTCTTCTGTTAACTAATCCCTATAGGAACCAAAAAAGTTATTTTCCTTTCTACCTACGTCAGATTATTATTCTCCAAGGGCAGCTTTCCGTGCTCAAGCACATATAACACCAAAAGAAAAAAGTATCAGTAAGTGCCCCAAAGCTTAGCTTTCAGAACAGAAAGGAAATCCAGAAAGTATATTGACAGCTCCTTCACACCCAAAGCCGCTTGGCCTGCTTTAAACCCATTTACTGCTGAAATACACCCTAGGTGGTTCGACGGCTCTCGGACACCAAGCCCTAACTGGGAAACATAACCGACAGTTCCAGGCAATGAGGAAGAAGATCCTGAGAATTACTAGAAACTGACGTCCGCAGAACCGAGAGTTGGAGAGAAGAGTGAACAGTGAGGTCTAAGGTGAGTTCTTTAAAAGGAGGAAGAAGAAGGGGGAAAAGGCGAAAATTTTTGGACCAGAAGTTAGTTGGAAGGTTAGAGGGAGGCGAGGCTGATGTCCGGCTGAGTGGACGGCACTGCAGGGACAGGCAGCATTATCCCTGCGTGGGAAATGCTCAGAGTTCTCAGATCAGACCCGAGTCCCCAACACAAGAACGCTGATACGTGGCTCAGAGAGGACACGCGGGGGTGGGGCCCGCCCCGCTAAATCCTAGGCTCCCTGAACAAGCTTTCAAAGGAGGATCGCAGCCTGATAAAGTCAATGCGTTCAAGGAGGCCTGCATCGGCCGGACAACACCAAGGTAAGGAAAGCGACCGCGCACCGAAGCTCCGGCTCCGAAGCTTCCAAGGGTCGGCCCTCAGGAAGTCCGAGCAAGCCTGGGGCTCCCTGGTCCCTTCTGACCCAACCTGGGTCCTCCTCGCCCCCCACAGGCTGAGACCGGACCCCTGGGACTGACAGGAGGTTTCCAGCCAAACGCTCGCAGCTGCGGCGGAGCCAAAGACACAACCTGCTCTCGGTGCCGCGAGTGACACTCACCGGCCCGAAACCTCGAAGGAAACCAGCAGCTTCGGGGGCGGCGGCAGCAGTGGCAGCAGGAACCGAACATCCAAAATGGCGGCTCCCTCGGCCTCACCACCGCTACTGCAGGCGGAGGGATCTCAGGCGAAGAGGGAGTTTCTAACTCACTTCTCGCGCTTCTCGAGAAGACGCCGCCCCTCGGCTCCCTCTCCTCGTCCACTCCGCGTCCTTCCAACTGCAACCTGTGCTGTTTCCCACCTCGGATGACCCGAGAACTCGGACCCCGCTGAGGACTATTTGCCGAGGAGGAGGCGACTGCGCCTGGCAGAGCGACGCAAAGCGTAGCAAGGGTCGGGGCTGTCACTGATGACGCTAGACGCGGCTGCCGAGTCACCGCTGCGAGGAGTCTGAGCTAGAAAAGTCCGGCCCTACCCCAGAGTCTACGCTCTTTGGTTCCGCTTGGTGGCGGGGTGAGGGAAGCTGTGCAGCCAGGAAATGGTGAGGTCACCTGAGGGGGCGGAGCTCAGCAAGGTAGCTGGGGAAGTCGGAGAGGAGAGGCCGGAGCAAGCACTGACTGTGTAGCCTCTGTTTAGTACGAAAGGATTCCTAAGTGTTCCTTGTTGACCAGAGGTTTCTGGTCAACTTCAGAAGCATGCTCCGAGTGGTTTTGGAGTCTATATGGTTTTATGGTATCTTCAGAAAATTTTTGCGAGAACAGATAGAAGATGAAACCTAAGAATGGATTCCAAGCATAGCTCCATCGCCTTGTGCGTCAATCTCTCCAACAATTCAGGCCCCTCCTGTGGTGGGAAAAAAAATCTGGACAAATGACAGCTAAAACTCTTCTAGAATAGGTTTTCAATCTATGATTGAATGAACTCATGACCTGAAGCAAAGAAAGTCTACCTAGACAGTTCCTGGCGTGATAAATAATTACTAACTTGTGACAAAAGTCTTTTCCATGTGAACCTAGAGATCCTTGATATCTTGGCCCATTTAAAGGAAAGGTGACCTACCTAGAATAAAATCTTTCCGATAGATTGGCAACATAGTCATCCCAGATGTGAATAAAACACAAGACTAGACTGAATACCAAAGACCAGGAACTAAGCACAAATCCTGAGTTTCAGACTTGAGTATCATAAACAGGAAGTTGCACCTTTTAGGGATTCGTTTTCATGTAAGGATTTCAAAATATTTTACAGACGTTGAACTGAGTAAGGCTAGCTGTACAATTTTGACCTTGAATTTCTGGAGCATGCCAAGTGACTGGAAAGAGAGGACGCCAAGGGCATGATCGAATTAAACAAATATTGGCATCACATTGATCATAAGGCACTGTCATATGTACAACCTGGCCCTCTAAGCAATCTCTTGAGTCAAAGTAAGTTACCAAAGTTTACAAATAAAGAAATGTAAGACTTGAGAGAAACTAAGATTGTCTCCCACACTGGAGTCTGCCTTAAGATGTCATCTTACACAAAAAACCCACCACACCCCCATATACATATTCCAACCCAGACCTACTGGTTTATAGAACAGAATGCTTAAGGAATTCAGACCCTCCTACCTCTCTTCAGTGCATCTGTACAGGGCAGCCCTACGTACAGCTTAAGACTAGAAGAACATCATAATGCTAGCACAGTACAGATTACTTTGAGCCAGACTTATGCATGAAACATGCCAAATTCACTGTGAAATTTCCATAAAGGAAATCTTCAAGCAGAGATGCAAGGCAAAGGTAGCCAAGTTTTCCACATGGAACATTAAAATAGTTCTTATGAGCCAAAATTAAGTGTTTCCCATAGCAAACAACAAAAGAAGTCTTTTATTTTTCACTTTCTTTCTTTCTTTTTCTTCTTCTTCCCTCCTCTTTTTCTTCTCCTTCTCCTCCTCCTCCTTCCTTTTGAGACAGGGTTTCTCTGTCTTTCCCTGGATGTCCAGGAACTCTGTAGACCAGGTTGGCCTCAAATTCACAGAGATCTGCCATGCCTCTGCCTCTTCCTCTAACTCCTAAATTCTGGGATTAATGGCAAAAAAAAAGAAAAAGAATGTCTTCTTAAAGAGGACTTCGAGGCAGCTGTGGTGGCAGCATCTGTAAGCTCAGTTTCTAAGAGACTGGTGCAGAGAGATTGTGAGTTGGAGGATAGCCTTGGCTACATAGTGACTGATCTCACAACCTCCCTTCCCTCCAAGAAAAGCTAAACACTCAAAGGAAAAGAGCAACTTAGACTCCTTTTCTGTTGTTCTTGTTGTTGATGTTATTTTCTTCACTTACATTTTTCTTTATTTAAATTACCACTCCATAGCCTGCTGTGGTGGCATACAACAGAATCCCAGCTCTTAGGAGGTAGAGGCAGAATCAGAATACAAGGTCATCCATGGCTACATAGCAAGTTTGAGGCTAACTTCAACTACATGTGACTCTATCTCAAAAAAATTAAAACAGCCTGGCAGTGTTGGCGCACGCCTATAATCCCAGCATTTGGGAGGCAATGGCAGGCGGATTTCTGAGTTCGAGGCCAGCCTAGTCTACAGAGTGAGTTCCAGGACAGCCCGGGCTACACAGAGAAACCCTGTCTTGGAAAAATGAAAAAGATTAAAACAAAACTGTAGATATAATCTTACTATCCTAATATGACAGATATTCAAACAGTATTATAAAATTTAAATGTGAGATGCTGGGGAGATGATTTGATAGTTTTGTTTGGTTGGTTTTTTTCGAGACAGGGTTTTTTTCAGAGATAGACCCCCTTGAGGTAAACACTTCACCCAATGAGCTATATCGTTCCAGCTGCTGTGTTTGTTGTATTGTATTGCTTTGTTTGCATTTATGGGATTGTAAGATTAAGTTTTCAAACTATACTGTGGAAATTTAGCCGTAAGTTAAACTCAGTGGGAGACCGTCTCCTAGAACCTAGAAACAATGGGAGACCAGCAGCTCCCAGAACCCAGAAACAAGGGAACCAAGACAACCTGGCCGGAGAACCCAGAAACAACCTGGCCCAAAACAGTTGCCAGGTGGCTAGCCCGCCCCTGGACCCTAGCACAAGCCAGCACCAATCAGAAACCACCCCATACCTTCCCCTTACCCCAGTCTTCCCTTTTGCCCCAGCAACTGCACAGGAATAAAAAGCTGCCTAAAACCTTGCTCAGGGCCAGACTCCTCTACCCCTGCGAGGGATATGAGTCTCGCCCCAGCTACCTGGAATAAAGAGCCTATTGCAGATTGCATCAAGTCCATGTCTTGGTGGTGTGTGGGGTCGTCACTCCCAGGATTTGAGTGTGGGGGTCCCTCCAGGAATCTCACAGGATAGAACTCTTGGCCTCTTACATGCTTGGAAAGCTCACAATGAACTATGCCCCTAGCTCCTAGCTTTCACTTTTTGATTTTTTTTTATAAATGAAAACATTTAATAGGAAGCTTGCTTACAATTTCAGAGGGTTAGTCCACAATCATCATAACAGGAAGTGTGGTGACAGGCAGACAGACATGGCAATGGAACAGTAGGTAAGAACCTATGTCCTCATCCACAGGCAAGAGGCAAAGAGAGATTTGGCCTGGGCCTGTTATGGGCTTTTGAAACCTCAGAACCCACTGCCAGTGACACACCCCCACATCTAGCAATGCCCTAACTCCTAATCCTTCCCAGATCAGTCCACCAACTGGGAACCAAACATTTAAGCATACAAGCCTACGGGGGGCAGTTCTCATTCAATCCACCACAGGCTATATGCTGACAAAGACAGAATTTTCTGTATAGGTGATATTATTTGAAATAAATGTTGCTGTGATAGGCAAAGTCTCACTAAACTCTAGCTTGCAAAAGCTGATCCTTTTTCCTTTTTTTCTTTTTTCTTCTTTTTTTTCCTTATTAGATATTTTCTTTATTTACATTTCAAATGTTCTCCCCTTTCCTGGTTTCCCCTTCCGAAAAACCTCCTATCCCCTCCCCCCTCCCCCTGCTCAACAACCCACCCTCTCCCGATTCCTGGCCCTGGCATCCCCTTACACTGGGGCATAGAACCTTCACAGGGCCAAGGACCTCTCCTCCCATTGATGACCGACTAGGCCATCCTCTGCTACATATATGCAGCTGGAGCCATGGATCATTCCTATAGTTCATTGTTTTGGTTTTTTTTGTTTTGTTTTGGTTGGGTTGGATTGGGTTGGGTTGGTTTTTTGAGACAGGGTTTCTCTGTGTAGCCCTGGCTGTCCTGGAACTCACTCTGTAGACCAGGCTGGCCTCGAACTCAGAAATCTGCCTGCCTCTGCCTCCCAAGTGCTGGGATTAAAAGCGTGTGCCACCACTACCTGGCTAACTTCTTTTTTGTTTGTTTGGGGTTTTTTGTTTTTGTTTTTGTTTTTGTTTTAATAACAGTCTTCAAGAGGAAACAAACTTTAGGAAGAAGCAACAGCTGAGAGAGAAGAATACCATTTTTATTTTACATGCTCCAGTCTCTTTTTTCTTTTTTTTAATGTTTTTTTAAATTTATTTATTATTATAAATGAGTACACTGTAGCTGTCTTCAGACACACCAGAAGAGGGCATCAGATCTCATTACAGGTGATTGTGAGCCACCATGTGGTTGCTGGGATTTGAACTCAGAACCTCCGGAAGAGCAGTCAGTGCTCTTACCCGCTGAGCCATCTCACCAGCCCCTCCAGTCTTGTAAATAATAACAAGCTAAAAGCAAAACCAAAGAGACAGATGGTCTGCATTCTAGTTTTGCTTGGCTGAGCTCACTCTGTAGTCCAGCCGAGGTGTTTAACACCTCTGGGCCTATAATTCAGCTTTGCCATATTTATTTATGCCTTCCTTTGTTCCAAAATGGATTTAAAGAAAATTTTATCCAAAGGGAAACGAATGAGGGCACTTTGAAAGTTAAACCACTTTAAAGACATAAGCGTAAAAGGATTTTGTATCACACCAGAACTGATAAGGCATTGGTAGCTGCACATTCTACCTAACAGAAGCACATTGTAGCTTACAACTTACACAAGTATTTCCACAAAGGTTGGTGCATTTGTTCAGCATGCACCATGAGCTTGTAAGCCACAAAGATATTATTTAAAATCTTGGTTTCTGGTACTAGACTACTTAGGTTTAAAACTTTACTTTCGTGGCTGGAGAGATAGCTCAAGAGCATTGGCTAGTCTTGCAAAGGACCTAGGTTTGGTTCCCAAACCCACAAGACAGCTTACAGCTATCTCTAACTCTAGTTCCAGGGGATCCTGCACCCTCATCTGGCCTCCACAAGCATTCCACACATGGTATACATACATACGTACATACAAACATTCATACATTCATTTATACATACATACAATGTACATATGAGATTAAAAATAAATCTTTTTTAAAAATCAACCCTGCTTTCTTATCCTTATTGAGTCACTTTACATCTTTGAACACACCTGATCCTCAATGTCTCAATCCCTGAATGAAGCTCACAGGAATATTTGCATCTTTGAGCGAATCTGATAGATGAGCTGATACACATAAAACGGTAGGTAGCAGCTAGGTGTAGTGACACAAGCTTTTCATCAGAGAACAGGCAAAGCCAATTGGATCTTTGTTAGTTCAAGGTCAACCTTGTCTACAGAGGGAATTCCAGACCAGACGACATAATGAAATCCTGTTTCAAAATAAATTAATTTTTAATTTTATTTATTTTGAAAACTAAAACAGGCGCTGGTGAGATGGCTCAGCGGTTAAGAGCACTGACTCCTCTTCCAGAGGTCCTGAGTTCAAATCCCAGCAACCACATGGTGGCTTACAACCACCCATCATGAGATCTGACGCCCTCTTCTGGTGTGTCTAAACCTGGTAGTCAACCTGCCACCAGGTTGCTGGCTGGTCACCTCGAGGAATGGTGCCATATCTGGGGCTCAGTGTTGGTTTCTGTTGTTGGCATATCTCGCATTCAGCAGCAGCTGTAGCCAGGTCAGCCTTGGTGAGTGGAAGTCCATGTTGTTGAGCCCAACTCCTACAGTGTACTTACGTATAATAATAAATAAATCTTAAAAAAGAAAAGAAAAGAAAACTAAAACAGTAGCCCGCGCCATGCTAAGTGGTCAGCAAAATCCATAGCTGTCTTAAGATAAGTTTTTATCCCATGTTTAGAAATATGGACAGAAAGTCTCAGATAGGTAAAATGGTTTGCTCCCCCTTTTGTGGTGAAAGGAGCTGGTCTTTGAGTGACCTAAGTTCAATTCCTGAAACCCACATGTTGGAAGGAAGGAGCTGGTTTCTGCTGGTTGACCTCTGACCTACATGCAAATGCTATGGCATGATACATGCCTGCATACATGCAAATAAATAAATAAAATTTAAGAAGACATTTTAATACAAATAATCCTATTTATTTATTTATTTGCTTACATATTTATGAGTGTGTGTAAATGTGTGATGTCAGAGAATGAGAGAGGTACGTGACATGTGGAGGTCATGTCATGTACTCCTCCTGAGGAGGTCAGAGGACAGCTTGGTGGACTCCATTCTCTCCTTGCACCTTTATATGTGAGCAAACGCTCAGGCCATCTGGTTGACACCATTACTGCTGACACTCATGGATCCATCTGGACAGCCCTGTCAGGCTCTCACTCAGCAGGAACCAGACTCAAATCTAGACCTACGGATTCTAGACTTTTCTTTTAGTCCATATAGTAAACATTCCATCAATTTGCAGCCTGATTGATGTCACTAGGCCATGCGTCTCTAGGCGTTCTAGAAACCATAATAGACATTACAAAAGAGACTTCCCCCTGCCATCTAGATAATTAAATTTTCATTGAGGAAAACTAGTTTTAAATAATGCACAAATGCAAGGGAAAAACTCCAAACTGCTGATATTATCTTCTATCAGATAAGCCCTTGCTAAAAATAAAAATATGAAGCTGGGGGGGGGGGTGCACACCTTTAATCTCAGCAGTTTGGGAGCCAGAGGCAGTCGGATGTGAGTTCAAGGTCAGTCAGAGGGACATAGTGAGATACTGTCACTAAATAATAAATAAAAATAAAATAAAATAAAAAACAAAATATGGAACTGGAGATGGCTTGGAAGTTCAGACTGTGTACCGTTATTTCAGAAGACCCAAGTTTGGATGCCAGCACCAAGTAACTCATAACTACCTATAACACCAACTCTGGGCGATCTGATGCATCTGGCTTCCATGGGCACCCACACTCGTGTACATGTACTCACACAGAGATTTACACAAACATATCCACATGATTTAAAAGAAAACTTTAAATTAAAAAAAAAATCATAAAAGCCAGGCAGTGGTGGCACACGTCTTTAATCCTAGAACTTGGGAGGCAGAGGCAGGCGGATTTCTGAGTTCAAGGCCAGCCTGGTCTACAGAGTGAGTTCCAGGACAGCCAGGGCTACACAGAGAAACCCTGTCTTGAAACAAACAAACAAACATTTACATTTATCTAACTATCTATTTAGTATGTGTGTGGGTGCATATACCACTATGTACCATAGCGTGCCTGCAGATCGGAGAACACCTTTCAGGGTTTGTTCTCTCTTCTCACAGCGTGGATTCTGGGAATTGAATTGGTGTTGCCCATCACGGTCACTGTCAAGTACCTTTACCCTCTCAGCCATCTTGCCCTACTTCTTGGCTTTTTGAGGCAAGGTTTCATTGCAGCCCCACCTGGTCTTGAACTCACTCTGTAGCTAAAGCTAGCTTTGAATTCCTGATCCTCTTGACCCCACCTCCAATGTGCAGGTCTAGAACCTGATGCCCGGCAATGCGATGGGTTTCTTTGCCAACAGAGGAATCTATTGAGAATCCTAGGGTATCAGCAGCTGAAACCCACTTGGCCTTTAGACCAGACAGTGGCAGCTGATTCTGAAGAAAAGCAGTCAGGCAGTTTGACCAAGAACATTTCCTGTGTCTCTGAATGCCAGAGACTTCAACTGAGAGAGTGACAGGGGACACAGTGAGTCAGTCCAAGAGGCTCCGTTGCTGGCTGGTTTTGTTATCAGTTGAGTCACAAGAGTCTATAAATAAGCCTGAATGTCAGAGAGAAATTAGACTATGTTGTTTTCACACACACACAAGAAAGATTTACATGCTTCTTTTTAGCATGGTCCTTGTTGAAAGTATGTCCTGACCCGGGGAAAAGGGACTTAGGAATTAATCCTTTAGTATGGCACAAAGCAGGAATGATGTAAAACATCACAATTCCAAAAGCTAATTCCAGATATTGTTTGACCTCATATTCAGAGAATTAAAGGGGCTGGAGAGATGGCTCAATGGTTGTGAATACTCCCTCCTCTTACAGAGAACTTAAGTTTGATTCCCATCATCCACATGGTGTCTGGATACACCTATCCAGATACAGTTACAACTATCTGTAACTCCAGTTGACCTCCGTGCGGTTCCAGCATACATGTGGGCACATATATACACGCAGGACAAACACTCACACACACAATATAAACAATACATCTACAAGAGCATTGGACATCTGGTTTATGTTCTGTCTGAGAAAAGACCAAAGCCCAGAAGGACCACACTGCTTTAACACTACTTCTTTGCTCTAGAAAAAAAATGTTAAGAAGCAGCTCAAAATCCCACCTAAGATGCTATGTGTCACAGTATTCTCTCCTCCCGCCTCTGTGTTTGTAGTGTTTTTGAGTTATCAATAATGCTATTTTATGTCTTCAACCCAAGCAGTCCTCAGGAGGTCAAAGGCAAATGGATCTTGGTGAGTTCAAGACCAATCTGGTCTCCATAGTGAGTTCCAAAACAACCAGAGAGCTACATAGAGAGACCCTGTTCATAGTCCCATACTGTTCTAACATCAGCTTCATAGGTTGCTTCAAAATTATCCTGAGAGGTCCAAGAAACATTGGGACATATGCAATAACTGGGTCATCCCAGTTTCTTGTGGCCAGTTCAAGAAACACCAAGCTCCTTCTGTGCCCAACAGTTCACCTGTGCCAGAGGCTACTCCAGGACTCCAGCAGATGCTATTGGGAGGTCCTGTGTGTGTGTGTGTGTGTGTGTGTGTGTGTGTGTGTGTGTGTGTGTGCGCGTGTGCGCGCGCGCGCGTGTGTATGTGTCTGTGTGTGTGCATGTGCGCAGAGAGGAAGCAGCTTGGCTCTGCCACATTCCTCCCTGGCCCTTCCACTAACACTATGGAATAAATACATATTCTACACATACTACAGTTAAACTCAAGGCTTGGCAAGTACTCTACTAACCCTAATTAGAAACTTGTTTCTTACAAAGAGGGTAATATTTTTCAAAGAATTTTTCAAAGACACTAGTTTGTAGGTACCCCATTCTTGCAACAGAAGCTCTCTTTTACATAGAAAAGAACTTTCTGAAATAAATATTTTTACATAATGAGTAATTCTATTTAATAATTAATGTGGCTGGGCAGTGGTGGAGCATGCCTTTAATCCCAGCACTTGGGAGGCAGAGGCAGGCAGATTTCTGAGTTCGAGGCCAGCCTGGTCTACAGAGTGAGTTCCAGGATAGCCAGGGCTACACAGAGAAACTCTATCTTGAAAAAACTAAAAACATAAAAAATAAAAATAAAAAAATAAAAAAATAAAAGTGGTACTTGGTTTACATGCAACTTGTAGGCAGTCAGGGCTATATGATAAGACCCTGTCTTAAAACAACAGCAAACTTTAATTTTACTAGTTGCAGGGACTCTAAAATTGTTCTTAAAAAAGTAAAGGCAGGGGCTGGAGAGATGGCTCAGCAGTTAAGAGCACTGGCTGCTCTTCCAGAAGTCCTGAGTTCAATTCCCAGCAACCACGTGGTAGCTCACAACCATCTGTAATGGGATCCGACTCTCTCTTCTGGTGTGCATGAAGACAGAACAAACTGTTTAAAATAAAAATAAAATAAAATGTTTTTACAAACTTTTAAATCTTGTCTGGCCTAAGTGGGAGAGGATGCACCTAGTCCTGCAGTGACTTGATAAGCCAGAGGGAGGCAGTACCCAGAGGGACTCCTCAGAGGAGAAGGGGAGAATGGGAGTAGGATTTGTGTGAGGGGTGATTAGGAGTAAGAGGGCCAATATTGGGATTGGGATGTAAAGTGAATAGATAAATACATTAAAAACAAGCAACAACAACAACCAAAAAAAAAAAACAAGAAAAAGAAGAAAGCAAAATAAAACCCCCAAAATAATAATAATAATAATAATAATAATAATAATAATAATAATAATATAAAGGCAGGAGGGCTAGAGAAATGACTCAGCAGTTAAGAACACTTGTTACTCTTACAAGAGAACCTGGGTTCCATTCCCTGTAACCATGTGGTGATTCACCATTGTCTGTAACTCCAGTTCCAGAAGATCCAACATCCTCTTCTAAGGATGGCACTGACACCAGGTAAGCATGTGGTACACAGACATAAATGCAGTCAAAACATACAAACATATAAAATAAAATAAGTAGATATAAAAAATTTAAAAATAATAAAATATGAAGTGTAGGGGCCAGGAAACCAGCTCAATGGGTAAAAACCTGACAGAGTAACTTTGATTTCCCCAGAAGGAACTGACTCTGAGTCTCACCTTCTCACACACACACACACCATACACACACACACACACACACACACACCACACATACACACACACCACACATACACACACACCACACACATACACACACACACCACACACACACACCACACATACATACCACACACACACACACACATACACACACACACACACACACATACACACACACACACACACACACCACACACACACACCACACACACACA
>JADRCD010181804.1:0-21168 GCA_019843815.1 Montemys delectorum
AAAAAAAAAAAAAAAAAAAAGTTGTGACCTTATGCCTGTCTGCTCAAATTCATAAGGTAAAATCCTAACCCCCAGTGTGGCTGTGTAGCCAGCTGCATTTTTTAGAGTAAGAGAGTAATGGAAGGTAAATTAGGTGGCTGATGGAGTCTTGCTAAGGGAAGATTGGTGTGTCTATAACAAGAGACACAGGAGAGCCAGCTGGCTTGCTTTTGCCCAGGAAGCAAACAGCAGCAGGTCAGGATCCTTTCAAGGGACCCAAACTGAGTAGGTCCTTGATCTTGGACTTCAAAGACTAAACCTAGGAGAAAAATGAATTTCTATTGTTTAATCCTCCTAGTCTGTGAGTTCTGTTATGGAGGCTGTCTGGGTTGTGTTTTGTGTCAACTTAACACAAGCTAGAGTCATTTGGGAAGAGAGAAACTCAGTTGAGAAAATGCCCTCACCAATTTGGCCTTTAAGCAAGCCTGCACGGCATTTTCTTAATTAGTGATCTGTATGTAAGAGCCTAGAGGGTGGTTACTACCTCTGCCTTGTTCTATAAGAAATCCTTCTGAGCAAGCCATAGGGAGCAATCCAATAAGCAACACTCCTCCAGTTCCTCTCTATCAGTGCCTGCCTCCAGTTCCTCTCCATCAGTGCCTGCCTCCAGTTCCTCTCCATCAGTGCCTGCCTCCAGTTCCTCTCCAACAGTGCCTGCCTCCAGTTCCTCTCCAACAGTGCCTGCCTCCAGTTCCTCTCCAACAGTGCCTGCCTCCAGTTCCTCTACATCAGTGCCTGCCTCCAGGTTTCTGCCCTGCTTGAGGAAGAAAGGGTTTATTTCATTTTGCTGCTTTTATTACCTTAGGTCTTGATGGTTTATTCATAACAATAGCAATCTAACTAAAACAGAAGCTTAAGCAAACTGTGACAATGTTAGTAATGGAGTAAAATGGACTTCTAAGACAGGCATGGTGGTGAACATCCAGTACTCAACAAGCTGGGGCATGAGGATTTCTGTGAGTTCAAGGCCAACCTGGCCTATAAAGTGAGTTTCAGGCCATCCAGGCTTCAAGGTAAGAACCTCTCTCAGAGAGAGAGAGAGAGAGAGAGAGAGAGAGAGAGAGAGAGAGAGAGACAGAGAGACAGAGAGACAGAGAGACAGAGAGACAGAGAGACAGAGATGGAGATTGACAGATTGACATTTAAAAAGAATCCAATGTGCCCTGATTAGTCTATTTTGCTGCCTGTGTAGGCATTATTGGCTGCTGGCAACACTCAACTCTCTTGGAGGCTCTCATCCACATTCTCCTGTAGAGACACCCAGTGAGCTTCATAGATCAGCTACCCAACTTTAATAATTATAAAAACTAATATTACCTAACCAAGAAAACAGTACTTTTCAATTGACCCCCTCTTCACCAAAGTAAGCAACCACTATTTGTGGATGCACTTAAAACTCGACTTTCCTTAAAAGGATCAAGATCTGTAACTGTAGAAAATGTTCTAAAAACTGTTTGTTGAACAAATTAATTTGCCACAGGCTTCGAAAGCCCAAACAATGGAAATGCCCAGGACTCAAAGACCTCACAGATGGGTGACAAGAGCTACTGCTGGCAATCTCTGAGAACCCATGGAGAGCTGGAGAGGTGCCAAAAGACAAGAGCTGGGTAAATATTGTCTGATATCCTTTTGAGGAAGAAAAATGCAAATACAAGAAATTATAATTTACAGACCTAGTAATTTTGATCCCCAGTAGAATTTGATCAGCAAATAATTAGGTCCAGAATTGGAGGGGAAATAGTCACATATATTAAGATCTGAGCCTTTGAGGTGTCCCTGAGAACATATTGGTGAAACAGAGCAAAACTAGAGTTCGTTGAGTGCTCTGTTGTGTTTTTTATATGTGAATGAGTCCATGTGACAAAGGGAAAGTTAACAATAGAATGCTCAACAACAACAACCACAACCACAACCAAGCTGTCAGATAGGAGAACAAAATTCTATTGCTGCAATATGGACAAAGAAATAAATATGCAAAATCCCTAGGAGATTCACAGAATATTATTAGTGATTGTATTTGTGAATTTCTTTTCTTTTTTGACTTTCTTTTTTGCTATTTCTAATTTTGTGTGACTAAGTTATAGACAAACTATTTTTAACAGTGAGAGAAAATGTCAAAAGATAAACACACAAGGGATCAGAAGTATTGATTAATGTATTGACTTTATGTGGTGAAGGGTACTATGAAGGGATCTCTTACTATAATGTAGAATTCTTAGAAATGTTGCTATATTCTATTTTATTCTGAGTTCACAGAAGTCTCTTGTCACCAAATCACCAGGGACACAGTTAACAGTACGGATGTTGGACTCTGTCATTCTAATAGAGTGGTCTGTGGTAAGGCTTGGGAATCTCATCTTGGGGAGTTGATTCTAATTACAGTACATTGATAAAGGTTGAAACCATATATCCATTAACAGTGAGGCAGAGGAGACTGTCCCATGACCTTGAGGGTCACTGATAGCATCAAGATGAAGACAAATGGTTATATGACAATGTATACTTTTATAAATAATATTTTTTATGTATACATGCACAGAAAAAATGTTAGTAACACTTGTTCATATAATGGGATTGTGGCTTTGTTTTCTATTTACTAGTTTAACTTTCTCAATTTTTAGAATTTCATCTGTTAGGTTTATGGCTATTTTAAAACAATTGTTTGTGAAAGATAGAGTATTGACATAAAGTTTCATAATGGCAATTAAATTTTTAACCAAAGAACTATTCTGGTGTCATAAAAAAAAAGAGAGAGACCCACGTGGAAATCAGTAAGGAACAGGTTTATCTATTGGGATGGATCCTTCCAAACTAGGGAAACAGTTACTGCTCAGGGTCCATGGCATGATGGTTAATATAATCAACTTTATAGGCTCTAGACCCACCTAAGAGACAAACTTCCAAACAAATTGGTGAGAGAGTTTTTAGATTGGGTTATTTGAGGGGAGACATATATACTAAATGTGGTTGGCTCCATCACCACAGTGAATAAAGTCACTGAGCAGAAAATCACCATGTCTCCGATTCTTAACTGCATATGCAATGCGACCAGCCACCTTAAACTCCTTTCTTTTGTGATGATTATACCCTCAAACTGTGAGCCAAAGTAACAACCATTCCTTCTGTAGAGTCATTTTGTCAAGTATTTTGTCATAGCAATGATACAAGCAACTGACACTTGAGGCGAATCTAATCCCAACTCATATTTCCACTAGGCATTTCCTCACCGTGTCCTCGTCCATGACATTTCTGGAGATAAGGCAGGCCACAGTTATGTGTGTTTCCATGTTATCCAGCAGGATCATTTTCATACCTGCCCCCATGGACTAACACCAGGACTTCAAAGAGCTATTTCGTTCATCAAAAATAGCTTCCACAACCTCATTAGTCATTCTTCTTAGTGCTGATTTCAGATATATTTGTACAATGTAATCACTCTTTTAGAGAGTAGAGATACATAATAAGGTTTGAATACCTGAGCAATGCCTTTACTGAGCTTCATTTTACATAGATTAAAAGATGCTAAAACTCAACACATTCAGTAACTATGGTAGCAAGCCAAGAACATGATATTAGGATGAAGATCTTCAGGCCTGTCTGTGATGAAAACCCTGGAGCCTTTGGGGAGAAAAAAATAACCTTGTTTTCACCTGCCATAAGAGCACTGAAGTACCAGATGAGGGCCTAGGTAGAAAACCTTCCCAGATGGTTCTGGACTATCATCCCAGAGACACAGTGCTTTGCAGCAACTTGTGTTCCCAACATCATCTAACAGAAGAAACAAGGAGGCAGGGTTCCTAAGTCAAGAGGCACAGCCAAGACCAATTGAAGAAGAAATTATTGGATAATTCTGCATGGCAGGAGTGCTGAGGGTATGGAGCAGGTCTGCTACACAGAGGAAGAGAGTACAGAGGGCCCCCAAAGCAAAGGCCTATAGGGATGTGAGAGATGGGTCTGAAATGTGAAAACTGGCACTTATGCATGACCCAGGAGCACCTGGGTGGAAGGGACCTGACCAAGGGCTATAAGGGGAGGCCTAGTGGAGACACTGTCAGTGGAAGAGGTTGAAGTCATAGAAGGTGAAGACCACTAAGCAGGATTCAGGACACTTACTGATGTGGGAGCCACAGAATTTTTCTGAGGGTTCTCATTGGATTATCAGAAATAGAACCAGTGGGCTTTGTTGTTGTTGTTGTTGTTTTGTTTTGTTTTTTTTTTGTTTTGTTTTTTGGGTTTTTTTTTGCTTTCACCTCTATATTTCTCCTGAAATAATAATCAAATACATTCTCTTGTACTCACATAGCCTGTTATTTACCTTTCTCTAGACAGCTAGAGAATATGGAACAAGAGAGAAGAGCTGCTGTTAGAATCATAGAGTGAGGTTCTTATATGTAATGTCCTTTATTATCCACGGGTACTTCTTAACATCAATGATCACCTTCCCTAGCACACAGGCTCTCTGTGTGTACACTCGTGTGTGTGTGTGTGTGTGTGTGTGTGTGTGTGTGTGTGTGTGTGTCCTGAGGGAGCACCTCTCCTGGAGAATTGGGATAACCCTGTCTCTGCCTGTGGCTCAAAATACTCTCTTGCTTGGTGCTTCCAAGTGCAAATATGTCATAAAGGTGTAAATCAGTATGCCATAACTCAGAGCAGGACCCATTTCCACTTTGCCCTTTCTTACCATATATGTATTCAGAAAAATATGCCATTTTTCTTTCCTAATATTTTCTTAGTTGGGATTTTCTGCACAGTGCAATGGTGAGTTCTATAGTTTTTAAGATGAAGAAATGGGTCTGGTTATTTCCCTTGAAGATTTTACTGCATTTTCAAACACATTGAAGTAATGGGAGAATCAGGAAAATAATGCATGCTCCCCATTCATCCAGCAGACAAAGGAGGTATCAGCCATACTGCGCCTCTAGAGGAGTAGGAAGGATGCCTTACTCTGTGAATAAGTTGATTTGGTTCACACCTGTGCACACCTCTGGGCAAGTTGAGTGGTGAGGAATTAATGACATTCCCCTGGGTTGGTACTCGAGTGAGATCCCCAGACTGCCACTGTCACCAGCAGCAACACCTGATTCAAATCTCCAGTTACTAACTAAGTTGCCAGGATGTAGGCCAGTTCCTGTCTTTATCTATATATACCTTGTTGTTCTCCCTGAAGATGGTGGATTCACTGACTTGTGATGTTCGAGTCTGATTAGACAGCATCAAGCACTTGGCACAGTGCTAGGCAATGACAACATTACACTGCTGGTATTTGTGGATTTACCACTTTTTTTTTCTCATCAAGAATGCTACCCTCTCTGCCTTCTTCCCTATGTCTTCATGACTACTGTCTGAGCTCTGTCTTCTTTTTGAGGCTGTCTTAATTAGGGTTTCCTTGCTGAGAAAAGGCACCATGACCAAGGCAACTCTTCTAAGGGACAGTGTGGCTTACAGGTTCAGAGGTTCGGTCTATTATCATCATGGCAGGAAGCATGGCAGCATCCAGGCTGACATGGTGCTGGGGAAGGAGCTGAGTGTTCCACATCTTGTTCCGAAGGCAAACAGGAGAAGATCGACTTCCAGGTGTCTAGGAAGAAGATCTCAAAGCACACCTCCTGATAGTACCACTCCTGGGTCAAGCATATTCAAACCACCACACAGCTGTTAGGGTCCATCAAGACAGCCCATTCCTTTATGTTTTCCCCCCTTTCTGTCTTGATGCTATAATTACTGATTTATGCTCTTAGCTTCCATGTTACTAAGAGACTTTGAACACTCACCCCATCAAGATCTAGGCATGAACCTATTGTGCATAGCAGGGCTCAGAAGTATGGGTTCTACTTAGAATTATGTAGGTACACTACAGAGACTTGGACCTAGCTTCTCCATGTCTTACAAGCTGTTTTTTACCTTGTCCAAGGTGTCTGTATGAGCCAGACATTGGAGGACGTGCAGCCTTATTGGTTGTTTGGTAAGTTTTTCCTTTCCCTTCTATTTTACTTTCTGGCAGCAGGAATTCAGGATTTCATGAGGACCACTGCTTACCACATGGTGAACCTCCAGAGCCACATCACCTTTAGAGATAAGGTCATGCTGGCATGGGGGGACTAACCTCAAAATGTTTGAAGGAGCCTTTTCAGGGCCAGAATCAAAACCAAGCTTTGAGAGAATGGCCACTTGTACACAAAGTTTTATAGCAATACTGTTCAAAACAGCCACAAATGGGAAGCAATTAAAAGGCCTTTCAGCTAATAAGTATATAAATAAAATGTGGGATCACTACACAATAGAATATTATTAATTTTTATGTGATTCATAAAGCAGGATAGAATGCTGATACCTGCATTTGCTCAGGTGAACCTCAAAAACACGCCAAGTAAAAGGAACCAGTCACAAAAGGCCATATGATTGATTGTATTTATGTGAAACATTCAGAATATGTAAATCAAAGGGACAGAAAGTACACCAGTGATTGCCGGTGCTGTACCCAGGTGGGAGGGGACAGAAAGGACTGCCTAGAGGGACAGAGGTTCCTTTGGTGTAGTGGGAATATCTTGGAACTAGATAGAGGTAATGGCTGTACCGCATAATGAGTGTACTAATGACACCAAATTGTACTCTTGAAAATGGTTAATTTGATGTTATGTGAATTTTACCTCAATAAAAAAAAATTAAGCTTTGAGTGCCAGGGACTCCAGAGACGGAATGTACTATGCTTTGCGACACAGAATAGACCATGCACTTTATTGCCACGTAATGAATAGCTCTTCGAGAGGCACTCTGCTCTCGTTTCCCCCCATTGGCTCCACATGTGCTGACATCCTTTTCCTTTGCTAAATAGATCTGAATGGTACATGATTGCTAGCACATTGTGCAACTGTTGTCCAATATTCTTCTGCTTGTTAATTTGCCAGAATGCTCAAAAAATTAAGCAGCTCATCTCAAAGGTAGGGATACTGGTCGTGAGCATTGGCAGTTGTGACATCCTGTCTCATATGTTCCCCTTATACTTCCCAATTGTGTGATCTTAAACAAAACACAGCATCATTCTGTTTACCTAGGGCAACTATTGTGTGCCCATGGTCCTTTGAAACATTATTACCCTAGGCAGAATTGTTACCCTATGCTAGAATTTTGAAATAATAGTCCCCAATGGCTCTTGTCTCCAACTGCAACCCCCCTCACCATGCCATAGAGCTTTCCTGCTCTTTCAGAGACTTTCTAGCCCTTAAGTCTCTCTAGATTTGTTACAGAGACAATGTTCTCTATGATTTCCAGGGTCCTGGGCTTAGCAAACCTAGGGATCCTGTGCTCACACTCTCTTGCCTCAGTCTTTCATGTTGGAGCTGAGGGTACATGCCAGCCAATAGCTAGCACCAGCTACCAGACTCGGTGCCACCTTTAAGTTCTATGACAAAGCAACCCTTGGTGACACACAGATAGAGGGACAGATCCAGAGAAGGGCAGTCATTACTGCTCAGCTTGCCATGTAGCTGGGGGAACTAACTTCATTTATAATAATCCCCTGCTCTGTCTTGCCATCTTTCTCTTTCAGCACAAAGACAGAGCAAGAAGTCTAAAAGCCCTGATAGATAATCCACCACTTAGAAGAAGTTGGTTTGCCCATGGCTTCCTTTTCTATAGATTGGCTAGACAGAAAGGGTACAGGAAAAACAAAGTCCCAGTGGCAGGCATGACCCCAGTCTTTGAAACAACAGTGCCCATTAGTGGAGAGGTTCTCCCTCATAGCTTTGGTTCCTATTGGCTGATGCTATCATTATGGCAACATCATTAAGACAGGAACATGGAAGGATGGAAGAAATCAGGAGAGAAGGAGGAAAAAAAGAGGATAGAGAAGATAAGACAGAAGAAAGCAGGACTTGTACAGTCTCGAAATAGCTGTTCCTTCTCCCTCTGCTAGAGCTGGTGCAGCTCAAAAGATTTTGAGGTCTGCGTTATGATGTCCATTTCTGGAGCACTGATACAAGACTGGGTTTATGGGAAAAGAAGAAACGGGGCTTGATTCACTTCCGGTGCTGTTGTAGTTTGAATTCTGAACTTGACCCTGCTTCTGCCTGCTACTATATATTTTTGGGATCCCAAAGTAGGTATTCCACACCCCACATCAAATTTGACAGAGGGGCTCAGGGAGAACAAGGAGGATGTGGACTTCCCACTTAACCCAGGCTGAGTACTCAAAAAAAAAAAAAAAAAAAAAGTTTCTGGATACCCTGGTTAGTAAAGATAAGAAAGAGGAAAGGTAAGACCAGAAAGAGCTGCACTTGGCCAAACTGATCTCTTCTGACACAGGCCTTGAAGTACCTAGGGACCTTGCTTTGTAAGCCATGTCTGGCTAATAGCTACAAGGTACATTGCACCAAAGAGAAGAATCAGCAGATAAGAGAAGGCAGAGGGTGGGAGGGTGGGAGGGAAGAGGATTGTTTCTTCTATCATCTAAACTGCTATTCAAGATTGTAGGTAAGCAGTTGCATTTGACTTATGACAGGCTTTGTTTTCCCCAATTAAAAAAGAAACCATCTTTGAGCTGCTGGATTCTCCTTCACGATTTGAGATTGTTTCTTGGAGGTGACGGCTTCATTCTGGGTAAGCTCTTTCCCTGTGTGGGGACTGAGCGGGAGTCGTTAAGTCATTTCTTGTTATCTATCAGCCGAGTTCACCTTCGTCTAAATGCTGGTTACAGCTTCTGAAGATGACTCCCTCAACTCCTAATCTCACTAATAATGGCATCGTGAAAGTCTTGGGGCTTCTGTGACTTGGCCAATGAGTTTCTTCATCTTCTCATTGAAAACAATGAAGATATTGGATCACAAAATGCCCCCTTCCTGTTTGCCCTGAGGTAGTTTTTTATCTGCCAGTGAAATAGAATAAGTATCCATCTGCTGGGGTTTATGAAGGTGGTAATTAATCACATGGATGATAATTAATTATATCCCTTTCCCCCTTTGAATTCCAAACCAATTTGTAAGTAGACAGAAATGTCAGCTAGAAAGCACAGTATCAGTTGTGTTGTGTTGCTGTTTGGAAAATGGTGCTCAGTTCCACAGCCAAGTGAAACTTCCCAGTCCTTCTGCCCCAAAACTAAACCTCACCACCCATTTGCTTCCCAAACAATTGGTTTCCAGGATGATCTTAGGGAAACATACCTCATATAGTAGATGAAGGGTACTCATTTAAATCAGTGAAGGCAGGCTAGGCTATCAACGGGCTGTGTACAGTCCCATTTCCCAGTGTCCCAAGTATATTGAGTCACTCCTACAGTGGGGAAAAAAAAAGAAGAAAGGTAAATGGCTACTTACCCTCCTCTCTGAGAATGAAAGCAGCGAGCTGTCTTCAATCTCCCTTGTCAGACAGAGATAAAGCAGGTAAGGGTTAGTCGCTCTGCCTCCAAATCCATCATAATTCAAAATTGTTTTTAGGCCTGTATGCTTCCATTTAACTGAAGACCATTCTAGAAATATTCCAGCGAGTCTATAGAGTGTTGCACCTTCTCACTAAACCTTTATATTCTTCACCTAAAAGGGAACCAACATTGATCCCTAAAGGGACATAGGCTTAGAGTGGCCAATGGTTTATGTTCATACAGAAGCTTATGCAGGCAAGCCCCAAGCTGAGGGCTTTCTGCAGTTTCCTTTAACCTTCTTGACAGTTTTTTTTTTTTTTTAATGAAATAAATGCTAATATTATTGCCCTTTCAGAGATGAGAGAATTATGGCCCAGAAAGGCTAATAGTTTCCCGGTTTTATGTAAATAGCAATGAAAAGGCCAAATTAAGACCTAGTTAGTCTGTCCGTGGAGTATCTGCACAGTCTTAAAAGCCACTGCCATAGAAGTTGGCTGAAAGTCCTAAAGGAGAGGATATCCCTAGGAATAGCGATAAGATGAATGTGCTCTGGTCTCTCAAGCATGGCAAACATTAAGTAGCACCGCATAGTCGTCAAGCTCCTGAGTTCCGGAGTCTAAGGGCTATTGAGACTGCAGCTTGACTCCTGTTCTACACCTGCCGTGGGAGTGCATCGAGATTGTCCTGTGGAGTCTTGGGCAGATTGCTCTCTCTGGCTTTGGTCTCCTTATCTGTGAGAGCAGTATGGTGATAAGAACCATACTTCCCTCCTAGAGTCCTTGGCAGCTCGAGATAATTCTGTGAGTTTGAGGTGCTTAGTGGATGGCCCCAAATGTGAACTCAACCCACGTTAGCCAACACTATTGTAGTTCTTCTCTTGGGGAACGATGCTGTCGTTTCTCTTGGCTATAATTTCAGATCTCTCTCGTCTTAATTTTTTCCCCCATTCCGCCTCCTTCGTGCAGTTATAATGAAAACCCTTTCTTGGCCAGAGCACTGCTGGCTGAGAGCTCTATTTGGAAGCCGTCCAGGAAACTGACCCTGCTGGAGCCTACCCCATCTCCCTTCCTTGGAGCTTCTGTTAATTGCTATCTGGCTATTTTTAGTTTCTTCAAGTGTGTGCTGGGTGCAAGCAGGGAAAGTCCATCCTGCTGTGGAAGTGGGGTTGTGTGAGCTGTGGGGCTTTAATTTGGAAATGTTTTGACACTTCATTTGTCAGGGCACCAGTTGCTGGAAACTTGCGAGAGCAAGCAGGAGCTGGGAGCTTATTCTTTTATTTATTTATTTATTTTTTGTAATCAGCATTCTCATGGAGGAGAGAATCCCCTGTTGCTGCAGCAGCTCAGAGCATCCAAATGTGAGGTTGGCACAGGCAGAAGGAATTTAGGGATTTGAAGGCTTAACGGAAAGCATAAATAACAAACATGCAAAGCGACCTATTTAGGCTGTCAGCTGATATGCAGATTGGCAGAGGCTGCTTGCTGCCTTGTTGGCTCTGCTCTTGGGAATTTTATTTGGCATAGGATTAGCATCAGTTTGGTCAAAAAAAATCCCTACTTAGGTCTATTCCCAGTCCTACCCTGACACTCTCCTCTCATTTTAAAACACTGCACACCCTGTGCTAACCTGGTGTTCCAATGAGGCTGACCTTAATCATTTCCAGGAATGGAGGCTGCACCCTAGGTCTGCCTGCATGGCTCTGTCTGTCAGTTTTTGTTCCTGTCTGGTGCTTCTAATCTTCCACTTCTCACCCGGACAGTTGTTAACCAAATCAGTGGTGGTGGACTCTGTGTTCAGAACCAGTGTCAGGAAACAGCTCGCAGGTCCTACTAGTAGCTTTGTATTTCTATCTCGTTCCATCTATCTTGTTTGTTAGGCTGCTGGGCTGCCAGCTTCAAAAACCAACTCTGTTAACATTTATGGAAAACAAAATATTCCTAAAAGGAAGCATCAGATAAATTGGAGGCTACATAACTGGGAGACTTTGGAGACGCTGGCTGCAGGCTTGATCTCAGGAAGACAGCAGCATGGCAACCAGAGACTCAGCCCCTACACAGCCGTCATACTGCACAGCCAGCACACTACACTAGTCTTCATTTGCTGTCTCTAGGACCTCCCTCTGCAGCTCTGGAATTATCAGAGTGAACTCTACACAGTCCCCGTGTCTTCACTCTCTGAGCATGCCCTGATACCCCCCACCCCCGGCGCCCCCCTCCACTACCCTTCCATGCAAGGTGCCTCTTAACTGCAGATCATGCCTGTGCTTTAGTGGAAGGCATGTTGGAAGGGAACCTCTGACAGACTGATGACCTCTTATGGTATGGGAGTGGGGCATTCCCTACCCAGCAAAGGAGTTCAGATGCTCTGAAATACAAAAGAATGGCAGATGTGCTCTACTCTATGACAGATAAACACATATAGATAGTTGGACGGCTCATAGGAGTGAAGGGCAGCAGAGCAGAAAGGAGACTCACTTGCTTCGCAGTAACACCAAGTGACTTGAACAGTGGGCAAACTTGAGTCTATTTGTAGGCAAGCTGCATGGTGGGATGATTTGGGAGCCCCAGAAAATCATTCTTCATGTGGTCTAGGACAATAAAGACTAATAAATGAATGTTTTGATAGTTTAGTTATGTGGCCTTTTGGAATGTGTTGGGGCAATGTATTGTTGCCTGACCTTTGCCTGGAAGATACGAACGAATGTTGACTAAACCTAGACAGCACCAATTACAAAATAAGAGTAATCACATCAGCGTCCAACCCGGAGGACTGGTAAGTTTATTGGGCTTATGGCTCAGGGGCTACTTACAGAAGTTTGGGTGACCCCAGAGCGGGTAACACCACCAAACGTCTCACTCCAGCATAAATGGGGACTTTCCCATCGCTGCATAGTTGTCCCTACTTGAGTTAATCTTTCACTCTCTATACATGTGAACACCTCCTCAGAACATAAGAATTACATACTGATGACAGGGATGCACAGGAGGCAGTAGATGAGCTCTCTCTCAAGTGAGAGACTAATGACCCTTTCTACCCATGTTTCTATGAGGGAATGTCAACAGGCCCAAGTTCAGCAGTCTTTTTGGGACAGTTACAGCTGCGTAGGAGAGGATGGCTGATGCTCAAAAACACAATGTTCTGTAAAGGGCGTAATGATTAAAAGCAGTATCTCCCAGCAAGCATATGTGTAGGGATGTTTCTTATTTCTCTAGCTTTTACTTTGAAAGCTGTTGGAGTTTCCAGGGGCTTGCCATAACAAATAACTACAAATGGGGTAGCACAGTACAGCAGACATACCGTGCACAGTTCTGGAGCTGGAACTCCAAGATCGAGATGCCTGCGGGGCCAAGTTCACTCTGAACGCTGTAGGAGAGGATTCTCCCTTGCCTCTTCATATGCTGCATAGTGGTTGTTGATAATATCTGCTCATAAGTGCATCACTCCAACCTCTGCCTGTGCTGTCACATGATACTCCACTGTGTCTCTTCATGCCCCTGTGCTAGTTTCTCTCTTCTCTCAGTGGGACCATTCGAACTGTAAGTCTGAACTGCATCCAACGGGACCATTTCTTAAGTCAATGATAGCTGCATGAATTCTATTTACAAGTAAGCTCACACTCAAGGTTCTAGATAGACACAAGTCTTGTGGAGAATCTTCAGGAAAGTTAAACTGTACATCCCTGTAACATTGCTGCATTAAGTCTCTGAAATAGAAATGAAGAGAAAGAAAGGTGAAAAATGAGTGTTTTTTTTTTTTTTTTTTATTTTTACTGATATCTGTGGTCCCTTAAGCCCAAAGGAAAAACTCTACAAGTATTTTCTGATTGTAGGTGTGAAGAGAAAACTCTCTTGTGTACTGAATGGATGCAGCACCTATCAATTAAAGCTGATTGGCCTGTAGCTGAGGCAGGAAATAGAGGGTGGGACATCCGATAGACAGAAAGGATTCTGGGATAGAGCCAGGGCAGGAGATCGGCCCAGGGAACATGAAAGAGGACACAAGCATGGGAGCTGAGCAGAGGTAAGCGGCCACATGGCAAAAGTTAGAATAGAATAATGAGATATCAATTTATGAGCTAGTCTGGGAGCAGCCAAAGCTTACGGACAAGATGATTGTATATGCACGTTGAATCTCATAGTTGTTATTTTGGGAGCTTGGGGCCAGGAAGAAAATAGCCCATTACATAGATGTAGAGCAGAGGACACATCTGCAGGTTCTGCACTTAAACAGAATCTGTCCCTGAAACAGAGCGTAGAGAAAGATCCCAGAGTTCACAAAAGGAAAGGCTTTTGCTCAATGTGGAAGCAGCAACCTTCAAAGACAGCTAAGGAGAATTGTGAATAAGCAAGGGTTTCACATTGGATTTTAGGGTCATTGGGAAAAAAGAAGCTGGGGGCTGGACGGCACATTGCAATAGGTGAGGTTTTAGTTAACATATACGTACTCATAAGGCCATCTCTGCTCCCTCTGACATAGTGACATGCGATCCTGCTCTTTTCTCAGTCAATTTTAAGCTGAGACAAGAATATGACTACATGGTGACTGTCAGGATTTAGTAGCGACTATGCGAGGGTCTCGGCACAGCTCGACCATGCTGCACGTGTAGCTGGGAAATTAGCATCAGAGACCACCATCACCTCAAAAGTGGAGCCTACCCAGGCTGTGAGGCAGGGTAGCCTAAGCTAGGCTCTCCCAACAGTTCACCCCTATATCCCAATGCCTCACACCACCCGGGCCTCACTTCTCACTTCTCACCTGTCCATTATGCTTTGAATAGGGGACCGTCTTTGTTCTAGCCTCCATGTGAATCAGGAACAAGGGGCTTGCCTCCCTAGGAGTAACCAATGCTACTTCCCATGAGCCATACTAAGTTATATGATCATTCTGAGTTTCAGGGGGATTGTGCAGTTCTACCACGTGTGCACAACAGCAAAAAAATAGGAATGTGTGACCAGTGATACTAGTGATTATAGCCGTGGGTGTCACTATGCAAGCTCATCCAAATGGGGCCGGTTTGTTAAGATATTATTCTTAAATCCCTACTGTTTATTGATGGTAAATTATAAAGGAAAGAGTGTAACGAATAATTAACATTTCCACTAAATAGTCTTATTGGAATTAAATTCTGCCTGGTGGTTGAGTGACTCATTACAAAGGCCTGTCTGAAAGTTGCTGGTGTTGCTCTAAACCTTCCACTCTCTGTCCATGGCATTGCTGAGAAGGGCCAATTTGAGTCAACTACTGACTTGCTACATGTTAATACAGAATACTGTACAACAGCAATTTCCAGTGCTCATGACTTCGTGTTGATATGTACTGTCTAAGGCGCAAAGTAAGTGCATGAAGATGTAAGGCCACTCACTAAAAGGGTTGAATGAGGACCCCTCTGTCTGTCTGAGCTCTGATGAACTTGGATCATCCATCTAAACCCTCTTTTCACTTAATTTCCAAAACCTGAACTATGAACACAATTGTGCTCCTTTGAGCAGTGACTTGCATTTAGAATTGAGAAATTCCAGGAACCTGGAAAAGATACAGTCATAAGAAAATATCAACAAACATGGTGATTTTTCTGATTGCTCAGCGCAGAGGGCATCTCACTCCATCCTCAAATGGCTCATCCAGGGAAGGAAAATGAGGATGGTTTCTCCAGTAGTCATCATCTCACACTGGCAAGTATGAGCCACTCCTAACACAGGCATTAACACACTTCTACTCTGTGGGTGCACTGTATGAAGGCCAAGTGGGTGCTCTAGTGCTCATTCCCACCCCAGCATCAATAAGGACAGTGGGCCGTAGGAGACACACAGCATGAATGAGATGCACACTGACTCATGATGCCAGCCCCTAACCTGTGTGAGGCCTAGGACAGGCCATGGCAGCAGGCTTCTCAGGTAGGCACTGTTAGAGCAGCAGCAGCATTAGCAATGGAACCCAGCGCCAGGTTTCAAGCTGTCAGTTCAAGGAATTCCTTGGAACCCTGTGGGCTGCAAGGCATGTGTGCTACTATGCAAAACGGGAGTGATCTATGCTCAGGAACAATGTGTCAGGTCAGGCCTCCTCCTTTCCAGCCTCCAAATCTTTTCTTTCTACCAGCTGAGCATTTCCAAAACTCAATCACTTCTGTCATCATGTGGCTCAGTATTTGTTATTGCTCATATTATATCATTTTAGGAAAGATGGAAACGTTCCCCAACTACTTTTTCTCCTTGTACCAATAAAGGTTGCATCTCCTGAGGAGAGTAGTCCCCAGTCAAATTGGCAGAAATAGTTCTAAGATAGTGTGACTGAACGTTTTTCACTTGTTTCTGGTTTTGTGGGTTATTGCTATTGAACAGTCTTCCTGTAGCCCGGGCTCAGACTCAGTATCCTTTCAAGTGTATCTACTGCTGTGCCTGGCTCCATGCTATTTTAATCAAGATGGATCATGTTCAAATAGAACCATACCTAGGAAATAGGAGGCATCTTTTTTTGTGTGTATTAAAACATGCATACAAAGAAGCTCGTCATCTTTCCTAGCAATCTCTCCCTCCTAACAGATTTCCCTCCAGGTCACATTAACAGATTATTATTTCCCAAGTTTAAACCCATCACTGGAAGAAGAATGAAACCACTTGTTTGTCCCTGACAAGTAAGAACCCACTTGCTGGAACTGGCATGCTTATCCCCCTGGAGAAGGATAAACATATAGTAAAATAGAGGTCATTATTAAAAGAGAGAAGGCAAGGTTGCTGATGTTGGTAAGAAATTCAGTATCTGCTACACTATGGTCCTGATCCATGCCACTGGTAGGATGCTGCTAATATGTCGTTATGACATCATCCTGCTGGTGAGACTGTGATAACCCTGCTTTGTGTAAGAATCATAACCAAGGCTCTACCAGTTGCTCTTGCTTTTGCATCTTCAAGTTTCAGCCATACTTTTCTAATGCTTCGGTCCCAGAAACCTCATGCTCCTGATATGATCACTGGCTTCTGTCTATGTTATTCTTAGGTGCCTTGTGCATACTCTCTGAGATTTCTGCCTTGCCCTTTGCTCAGTTTGTACAATCTTGGCTCAATCTTGGTTTGAATGAGAATACCGGCCCCTGTAGGCTCATATATTTGGAGGTGTGACCTTGTTGTAGGAGGTGTGTTGCTGGCGATGGGCTTCAAGGTCTCAAAAGCTCACACCAGGCCCAGTGTCTCACTCTATGCCTGCTGCCTGTGGCTCAGGATGTGAAGCTTCTCCAGCATCAAGCCTGCCTGCATGCCACCAGGCCATGATGATAATAGACTAACCCTCTAAAACTGTAAGCAACGCCCTGATTAAAGACCTCCCTTTATAAGTCGCCTTGGTCACAGTGTCTCTTTATAGCAATAGAACAGTAACTAAGACAATTGTCCAGGTCACTTCCATGAAGTCTTTCCCTTGATACAGGAGATTCCCTGCTGTGTGCTCTGTGCCTTTTCTGTAATTCTCTCATTGCCACTTTTGCACACTGCTGCAATTCTTTCTAACAGGCTCCTTCCTGCATGTGCTTTTCCTTCTACCAAATAGCCATGCTGGATGCCTCTTCCCACTCTCAGCTCCTTCAAGTACCTGGCACAAAGAGCAATAAGACACACATAATAGATGTCTGCAAAGGAATCAGTGCTTGAGGTTTGGGGCCAAGTGTTGGTGTCAGAATCTATACGTGCTTTCTTAAGAGGGGCTAGCCATGGGAAGATACAGTAAAAGTAGCCAATATGCTTTGTAGTCTCCCCAGTCATGGAGAAAGGTTGTGGTAGGTAAAAATAGGTAAAAAGGTGAATAAAATATGAGAGATACATTTATCTGTCCCCTGCCAGAAGTCTAGGAGAATGAAATACGGGTTCTTCATGCTCCATGAGCATTAATTCTGCATTATTTAAACATGGGCAGCCCTAAGGGTGAAAGGGAGTTTCACTACACAGCAGATAGAGAATTCTGTCTTATGAGGAGCTGTTGTGGCAGAATTCTGCCATAATGAAAGTGCTAATTAACTGAACAAGATTTAAGTCCAATCTGCAAAGGCTGCAAAAGGAATCTTTTGCAACCCCCGAGACGCTTAGTTAGAGGTGTGATTGACTGCAGAAACCAGTGCAGTTTCCTCGTGTCCTTACTGCCTTGAAGCTGCTCAGCTAACCAGCAGAGTTTGCCTACCAGCAGAGTTGGGTGTGGTCTCTGGAGCTAGGTAGCTAACAGTGTTGTTGATGAAGCACATGCAAGAGCCTGGGTCAGGTCTAAGGTTGGACTGCCCGGTAGAGGTGTCTCCAGACAGAGTGTTGGTTGTGGGAGGTCACAGGTGGGCAGGGGGACAGAGTTTACAAAGATAAAGTATGCAGTAAAGGCAACTGGGGGATCTGAGCCTTAAGGTGTATAAATGAGGAAAAAGAAAAGAATAATTCCAAGCCTCATGTCAGGAATTTGCTGTGGGATAATGAGAACTCTAACAGAGGAAGGCAATTTATGAATAACTGGGGCCAAAACATAAGGCCAATGGTGAGGTAGACTTCATGGCACAAAGGATAACTTGAAATTGATGCTGAAGAGACTGGCTGAGAGCTGAAGGTTAGAGTTAGGTAATTAATCAATCTTAATTCTGCCATTCATCAAAGTACATGGCCAACCTCTTATGATCATCAGCATCTTTATAATACAGTGAAAATAACAGTACTGGATTTATTGGAGTGTTACTGAAGAAGAATATGAGAAGGTAGAAATAAGAAAGCATCTAACAGGAGAATTTAGTCCAGGAAGGGAACAAAGGCCATGGAGGTTATACTTTATGCCTATGATCTGACGAGTGACTTAGCTGATCAGCAAGGATCCTCACAAACAAATACAGTATATCCAACAGAATATTTCAGATGAGTTAGATAATGTGGCTACTTCCCAAAGATATGCAAAAGTTTAGGAAAACAACCAACAAAAGATGTGAAGTACACTAGCAAGGGTGGCCTCAGCCTTGGCCTAAAGATGATTACCTAGAAACCTGAAGGAATAGTCATGGCTGGATAGTCTCAGTCAAGAATTCCTTCACCATCTTCAAAAGGGACAGACAGTTGCATTTACTCTGTTATTCAACAAAGATTCTGAGAGTCTCAAAAATGCACCAGCATCACAAAGACACAGAAATGGTAGCCCAAAGAAGAGCTGACCTTTCAGTAGAGGGAATCCAACTAGTCTGTGGAGTACCTGATAGGAGAAAGCCAGAAGAGTATCTGTCAGACCTAGCCACTGTCATTTCCTCTGACCTCATGTTGTCACTTTGCTTAGATGATTCCAAACAGAGTCAGATGGCAAAGAAGCCCACTGGTACAGTCCATGAAAATCAGACTCCTGAGGGATAACAGGATATAGGAGAGTGGAGGGAAAATCTGATGATAAAACAGAAAATACCCTGCAGAGTAGACATTCTATGAGTCAAATAAAAAGTACCTATAGGACAATATCAGAAAGTAGGGGGCGCACCAAGGGGGGAAGTGCCATGTACTAAGTGTCTGTGACAGGAGCTAGCATGTGATCTCCTGAGTGGGCTTTCTTATTATTTCTTATTATTATCTGGTTGAAATCAGCCAAGTGAAATGATAATAGGAGAACAGGGACAAGAAATTGGAAGATGGCCACTTCACTTTGTTAGAAAAGAGTAACCATATTCAGACCATACTTAAAGAAAAAGCCTGGAGAGCCCAGCTTTTAAGAACACTTGTTCATTCAGGGGACCTGGGTTTGAGTCCCACCACTACGTGGCAGCTCAGATCTGTCTGTAACTCCAATCCCAGGGTATCTGACACCTTCTTCTGATTTCAGCAGGAACCAGGCAGATGTGTGGTACATTGATATACATGTAGGCAAAACATTCATACATATAAAAATAAAATTTAGTTTAATTTAGTTTAAAATAAGAAGGGCAGAGACCATGAAGGAAAATGACTGTAAAGCGAGAAAGAGAGTTTGTAAAGTGTATTGGAGGTCAAAATACAAGGAAAGGTGAGGTTTAGAGGACAAGGAATGTTGAGTCAAACCATGCAGGATGAAGATAGTAGATAAGTCAAGAGCATCCTGAGCTTATCAAGAGAACCCCAAACTCATCCTCTTCAGTGCTGACTTCTGAGATGAGGGTATTCGTCATGGTTGATGTAAGTAATAGGCCTTTTCCAGAGATAACTGGGCTGATGTTGGAATTGAGAGATTACCATTTTGAGGTACCCCCTTCATTTATTTAGTTGATAGGTATTTATTAATGGTTTTAATTAATAGATTAATTAATAAGTCTGGCCAGAGGCTGAGATTTAAATTTTATGACCTGTATTTAGGGAGAACATGGGCTAAGCAGGATAAGGATGAACGAAATGCTTGCAGTAGCCTGTGGTGCGTGCATCACATGTATCCTATGCAGAGAGCTGAGTACAAGGGCTGAGAGCCTTGCTTTGACTAGTGAGAGAGTCCAGAACACATCCCTAAGCTACATCTCAGAGAATGAGATGAGTTTCCCAGGTAGAAAACTAAGCAGAGGAATGTCACCAAAAGAAAAGAACCGATCAATGTATTCCAGTTGCTAAGAAGTAAGCCATCCTCATGCCTTAATCATTTGTCATAATGAAATGTATTTCCTGTCCATCCCATCTCTAGTGCCTTCTGGGTAGCCAACCCAGAGACACATACTCCTTTCATGAATAGGTGGTCTCAGCACTGCTGCCTGAGGAGCAAAAAGCACAGATGCTCCTGACTTGTAGGCTCCCTTTCTAGTTTCCTGGAATCTACAGATTAAACACACAGATCTCAAGATTCGATGGTAGGATGCACATTTGAGTGGGAACATGCTGTATTTATCTTTCTGGGTCCGTGTTACTTCCCAATCAACTCATCTTAATTTGGAACAATCATAAATCAAAAATACATTTGATATGCCTAACCTATCCCAACCATAGCACATGGAGGCAATGCCATGTGACTGGAAGCTAAGGTTCACCTTAGATGCTCAGTGGTCCATGGCAGTACACTATTATACATCACTAGTGCAGAGAATGTTCAGACTTCAGAACTGGTAGTAGCATTCCTGCTTAAAGTGTATCCTCCCCACATCTCTAGAAATTCAGAAATTCTTCAATGGACCTATCATAAACTAAGACTGCTTGCCTTGGAAGCATATGCTGGACCCTTTGCCTGAAGTGACTCATCACATAGCCAAATATACTTTTGGCAGAAGTGGCTCTGTGCATGTACAGACACAAGAATGTGGGAATGTTGTCCTGGTGAAGCTGCTGCTTCTGAACAACTCTACAGTAAGAGAACATGGACATTTGGTTGGATGTTTGCTGCCACTGACTTGGGGAACTGCACAAGACATAACCAGAATCTGGAAAAGGGATGGAATTTTCAAGAAATGGGAAGAGAAGAGACCATGGAAGAGGCTAAAGAGGTTATTCGATTGCTTAGTCTAGCAGAAACAGCCCGAGGTTGCCTTCTTGTTCTTCTCCAGATACATGAGGCTATCAGAGATGTAATATGATTGGAAGTGCGCCCTTTTCTCTAATCTTTTGCCACGCAAAAAGAGAACCACTGAACCTGGAGGGATGGTTCAGCAGTTAAGAGAGCTTGCTCCTCTGGCAGAGATCCAGAGTTTAATACCTAACACCTATGTCGATGATTCACAACTGACTGTAACTCCAGCTTCAGAAGATATGGTGTCCTTTTCTGGCCTCCATGGACACCTGTACTTAAATGCACACACACACGCACACACACACACACACACACACACACACACACAC
>JADRCD010181804.1:21268-31667 GCA_019843815.1 Montemys delectorum
AGAGAGAGAGAGAGAGAGAGAGAGAGAGAGAGAGAGAGAGTCATGGCAATGTGAAAAGCTAGTCACTGAATTCCCATCCAAATTCCACCTCACACTTACCAAATTACATGTTCAGAAAGATTTTGTTTTCCATAAGATGGGTACAACGCTGTATGCTGTCTATCCCAAGGAGACACAAAGATCAAACACATGTATAGGGACATCCTTTGGAACTGTAAATTTCTCTGCGGATATGAAAAGATTTTCTTGCTTTTTGTTGCTTCTGTCTGAGGGGGCTATTTTTTCCCCACGGCATCAAAATATAATTTAACATCTGCCAATGTCCTCAAATATAACCAATTCTGTGAAATTGTACCAATGGTAGAATAACGAATGAACTCAATATAATTTTCTGTGAGAACAAAGAGATATAATTAGAGGACACTCAGTGGTTTCCTGAGGTGCTGTGAGGGAAAGTGTAATGGAATGGTCTGTGTCACTGTCCTCTCTTCTGTGCTCTCATGAATCCCATCTGGATAGCGCCAGGTGGAAGGTTCCCAGATAATCTAGATAGTTCCTGTTCATGTTACCTTTTTACCATGGATTTTCTGCTTGGCTCGTGGCACTGTTTCTGAAGTTGCTCGGCTTAGGTACAGAAGGCCACACGATCTGCATTCACTCGCCCCCACTTCCTTGTCACATAACGAAAAATTCGATTATTTTCTTTTAAAATACACACACACACACACACACACACACACACACGCATGCACGCACACACTCTCGAGCATGAAGCTGGAGGGATTATCTGGATCATGCTAGCAAATGATCAGATTACTTTCCAAAGCCTATGCTCTCTTTTGAAACAGCCATAGAGCTAAAGGTGTTTTGACTCCACTTATTGAGGAAATTGCCTCCGTCTGTGTGATGGCTTTCTATTGATTGACAACTTGACAGGATCTAGAATCATTTTGGAGACAGATCTCTGGGTGGGTCTGTGAGGAATTTTCTTGAGTAGACTAATTGATATGCAAAGACTCTTAAGTGTGAATAATGTCATTTCATCACCTGTGGGGGAAGGGGAGAAGGAGGGACGGACACACATAAAGGCAAACTGAGCATATATCATCTGCTTCCTGACTGCAGATGTGATGTGACCACCTGCACCTGCTGCCATGACTTCCTCATCAACCGTGAGCCAAAATAAATGTTTCTTTTCTTGAGTTGCCTTTGTCAAGCATTTTTTTTTTCACAGCAACAAGAGAGGTCACAAACACAATTTATCATTTTTTTGGGTTTCCTAGCAAAATGTGATCAGAGGCTGTTAATGTGCTGTCCTACCAAATGGACCAATTTGGCAAAAGCTTTGTCACTCCCCTATTTCTTATTTTTTCTCTCCATATCCTGTTTCCATCTCTATTCCAAAAGCTAGATACTTCTTTGCTTTAGTCTGGATGATCAAGAAAATTAGAAAACACTGTTCTAAGTTGTGCTTTCTAACACCCTGGTAAATCAGAGGAGGAACTGCATGGGAGGGTCTCAGGGGCATCTGACAGAAGAGCATCCACTGTAGCCACGTACAATTTCCATTCTTTCCTGAGAACTAAGACTCTAAGGGGAGTTGAAGAAAATTCTACAGAGCCTTGTAATTGTGGCGCTTCTCTCTTTGTGGAGATGGGCTTTTCTCTCCACCTGAGTGGCCTCTCCTTCCCAAATTATGAGAGCCATGGCTGCTCTCACAATGGATCATGCCAAGAGAAGATGGTGCCATGCCTGGGAAGAAGCAGCAAGATGAGAACATTGGTATTTCTGCAAGTATAGACAGCCTGACAGCCAAATTTGGAGTCTGGGTGACATTTCAAATTGGTGATGCTCCTAATTACTCAAGCCCTAGGAAACCATATGGAATGCAGCCACCACTCTAGAATTAATACAAGTGAGCACTGTGAACCCATTAGTGACAGCATGTTCTCCTGGAGTAATGGCACTGTGTCTGTGTCGGCACAGTGTGATACTGCAGTTAGTGTGTGTGTGTGTGTGTGTATGTGTGTGTGTGTGTATCGCACACACAACACACACATGCACACACATATACATGCCAAGTTAAATGTCTGATTCGAAACTAATACCCAAAGAGATGAAGAATGAAAGTCACCAAAGAAGCAGAAGTGATTCGAAATTTCAGTGAACAAACCATATTCCAAGCTTTAGCTTCAGCAGTACTGGAGAGGAGAAATCCAGCATCCCTGATCCCCACTTCATCTCGCCAATGCATGCTCCATGGGCTACGCCTATCATCCATGAGTGTTCCACAAATTAAGCCAAAGATCAACTAGATTTGCTTTCTTCACCCAACATATCTGAAGGGTCATCTTTGTTGATATTGATGTTTATTTAATATTCATTTTTAACCTTGTTTCTTGTTTAAAACTGTAGCTATTGTTTATAGGTTGTATATGTGGCCTAGTGTCTTCTCGTCTGGCATGTCTTCAGCTGATGGTCTCCCACACAGTTGGAAGGCTCCGATGCCTTTCACTGTAAAAGCCTTTCTATGAAAATTCTTACCCAGCAGACATGGCATCGTTGCTGGCATTTCTTGGGCACGTGCCTTGGAATGAAGCTGTTGGCTATTAGGCCATGAGGGTCATTCAGCTTGACTACATAATGCCAATTTTGTTTCTCCTAAAAAACGGAGCACATCCTGTCCCACACTACTTGGCAAAGGCAGACACCAAGGGGAAGCCATGCTCTATTCTAATTTTTAAATTAAATTATGTGTGTGTGTGTATATCACATTTCCCTCTGTAACAAGATGTAGGAACTATCACTGCTTTACACCTTTGTCAGATTTCAGTGCTGAAAAAAATTAGTCATTTCTACCAAACTGGAACTTATGACATACTCCTGAAGGTTTGAATTTGCATTTTCACTTACTGATGACTCTGCTTCTCGGCTTTTGTGCTCTTATCTTCTGCATAGGGCTTACTCATGGATTTTGGCAACTTTTTCACATGAATCAGTTCTAATTCATCTGTGGGAATACGTTTTATGGTCTCTGGGTTAACCTTCATTAGGTATAACCTCTTTGGCAAATATCTTCTCCCAGTTTGTACTTGACATCCACTCCTTCCTGGTGGTCTTCTATGACATAATAATAAGAGACAGAAACTTATGCAGCAGGGCCTCTTGCGTGAAAACCCCCTTTGCTTGGATTGTTAGAGGTATCCTTAAGGAGGAGGAGTTGAAGACCTCAGGTGTGGCTCACTTCTCACATCGTCCTTCAGTTGTGTCCTTTAGTGCCGTTGCTGGGTAGTATAGGAGAGATAATAAGGATTAATATCTATTCCTAACTTGAAATTCCATCCTAATGTGGAAGTGAGCTTATGCATTGACTGCCCATAGTAGCTCCTCCCCAGAGCACAGTGTAAATAATTTAGGCATTTTCTGTTTTTCATACAGCTTGTTTTCTCATTTAAAGTATGGTAAGGACAGCATAACTGTCTTTAAAACTTTAAATATTCAGAATTCTTGTTTGTAGCTTTTTAAGAGAGAGAGAGAGAGAGAGAGAGAGAGAGAGAGAGAGAGAGAGAGAAGAATTAGCTGAAGGAAGTCCTGCATTCCTAATCCATAACCTGGTCTCCAGCTACACCTCGGATTCCCAGTAAACACCAGCACTACCCAGGGACCATTCTAGAACCCTCGGGGTGATTAACTTCTGCAAGTAAGTTCTCATTTTACTTAAGCACAGAGTGGCCTGGTCCCTCTCTCAGGTGACCCTCCTCATGGCTGTTTTTCACTCCGTGTGGCTGCCACATGAGAGTAAGAGCCTCTGGCAAGAAGCTATTTCAGAAAGGAAGAAAGGGGAAAACAAAATGTAAAACCTTTTGTTTAGAAATAGTTTCAACTTCCAGATAAGCTTCAAAACCCAAATCAACTTACAGATGACCCCAACTTCTTTAGTTGTTTCACCTACATATCTTTACCCCATTGTCTCCCTTTGTTCTTTCTTACCATAACTGCACATACATGAAGGTTTGTATAGAACCCATATAAGCATGAATATATTCATATAAAACCTATAATGCCCATGTATGTTCATACACACAGGCATCAGAGCCTTCATCTGAATAGTTCAGTGTGATTTATTTTTTTTCCTAAGAGCAAGGCTCTTCTTTTGAATAAACTAAAGAAGAATTACATTTAAAATCAAAGTGGAAGCTGTCCAGTTATCTATGTACTGAGCCGTTCAGTGTTGATGCTCCAATGCTAGTGGAGACCCCAGCATAAATGGGGAGGCTGAATATTGAGGTGAGAAGGAATAATGCCTAATTGCCTCTTCCTTGTATAATTCCAGGGAGACTTGATTTTTATAGCACTGAAACTAATATTCAGGGGAAGAGAGTGGGAGTGGTCAAGATACACAGCCAGAGAGATGGGAGAGAGGGGGAGGGGAAGAGGGGGAGGGGAAGGGAGCCAGGGAGGGAAGGCGAAGGAGGGAGAAGGAAAGCGCATGCTAACGTTCTATGGCATATCCAGGTAGATAGGGTTGATTAAAAACTCATTGCATATTTCAAAATGATAGTAGAAACGATGTTGAGTGCTCCTGACATAAAGAAATGACACACTTGACATGATGGATGAACCAGTTACTCAGATACAATCATTGTGCAGTGTCCACATGCATTGAAATAGCTCACCGACCTCCACGCAAGTGCATGTTTGTGTGTCGACTTAGAATGCAGTTAAAATTAACACACTTATCAAAGAAAATTAAAAAAAAAACAAAACAAATCCTATTCTATTAAACCCCAAAGCAATGTGGCCTGTAGAGGACCCTAGTGTTATGAAATGTGTTTTCGGTGTACAGTTGGGGTGAGCTAGAGACAAGGGCAGCTTTCAGGGTGCTGTCAAGACTGCAGGGAGTCCATGAAACCCTTGATAGTCAGTCTCTTCTCTTCCCTGGGCTTTCCCTGCATGTGGTCTAAACCCAGGCTGGTTCAAAAATGCATTCTGGGCTTAGGATGCCTAGAATCTTCTCAAAGCATGCAGTTGAAAGTGGCTGAGGCTGCCTGCTGTGTGGGTCGGAGCTGTTCCCTGAGGGCTGGATCCCTTTGGCCTGTGAGAGTGCACAGTACCAGTTCGTGGTTTCTACTGCTTCTCCCAACTCTTGACTGCATCGTTTGTGGGTAGCTAAATGTGATTGTGAACAGAAAAAAAAAAAAAAAAAAAAAAAAAAAAAAAAAAATTTCACCTCTAAGAATAGGCTGATGCAGGAGCCCAGCACACAGCGCGTGGCGCTCCTTTCGACCTTTTCATTATTTGGTAATTGAACCGGCAGACATTTAATTCTTTCCTCTGGAGTCTTCATTAAAGTGCTCAGAAAAGATAAAATTGCAACAAGAAAGAAAAATGTACAAATTTAGCTACCATTGCTCATGCCTGGATTCTTCCTCACATACCAGGCTTCTGGATTTTAAGTAAACAGAATATTTTCAAATTGCATGGAATTCAATATCAGCTGCAATTACTGGCTCAGCCTGATTCTGTAAGGATTGGTACTTGGTAGGCAGGGATGTGAATGACTGCTGTTGAGGGCACATGTGTTGAATTGAGCCCGTTTTGGGGTGGCCATGTACTGAGGTATACTTTACACATTCTCCCTCTGGATCCCAAGTAACATTTCTGGGTGAGAAAAAGAGACTCTCCTAATCAGGGGACAAGCCAGCACTAAAGGTTTGAAAACTTTGAACCTGCCCACCTCACGTGGCAAATATTTCTTGCTATTTTTTTTTTAATCTTTCCCATCTTCCTCCTTCCTTTTCTTCAGCATGAAACACGAAACTAAACTTTCCAGAGATCATGGGCCAAATGCAAAAGAAAAGGCATGAATCAAATTTACATACATATGTAGTCAATGAAGGGGCTACCGTTTCATTCAAAACTGGACTCAGATCCGTGTCGTACCTCTGAAGAACAACACCGTGAAAGTCTAGCAGGATGATGACAGTGAGCACCTGTCAGGGTGACAAACACCTTTAACAATACTGTTATCAACTTGTAGCAAAGTTCTTGGCCATTTAGACAACATTAACGATCATTATTGATCTCCTTAATAACTAGGCTATAAGTGCACAGCTCCTATGTATACCTCATTTGTACGATTGTAAAGAAATTAGACCAAGTGTTCCTGGAAGCATGGAGTGGTGGAAGTAAAAGCAAGAAGAACTAGAAGCATCATGGCATCCTGCCTCTGTAGACCTGCCTGATTCATCATCACAGGAAGTTTCTTGTTCAGTATAGTAGCCTGGATGAATGTGACTAAGCTTAAATATAAGTCAACAATAAACATTCAATTTCCTAGTCACTTAAGAGTATCTACCTTTTCGTAAGCATAAGTAGCTAATGGCTGTCATATTGCACAGCACAGGTATGGGGGACATCTTTCCAGTCTTCACAGAAGTTCTGTTGGTTTGCACTGATAGAGAGATTGGCGTGGCCCAAATGCACCTATCTGGCATATAATGGCCAAGGGTAGTGGCTGTGCTCACTTGCCAATCATGGGTACACTACACATGGCTTGATTTTTAGTGAGGCAACATTTTTCAGTCCCTCTTGCTGTACATATTGTCTAGTCTTCCTTTATTTGTATTTATTGGTGTTGTAGTTACTTTCCTACTGCTGTGATAAGACACCATGGCTAAGGCAACCTTATAAAAGAAATTATTTAATTAGGGCTCATGGTTTTCTAGGTTTAGAATCTAGGATAGCAGGGCAAAGGCTGAGAACTGACTTCTTAATTTGCAAGTTTTTGGAAGCAGAGAGAGTGGAGGGAGGGAGAGAGAGAGAGACTAGGAATAGCATGAATCTCTTAAAACCTCAAAGCCTTCCCCCAGTGACATACTTTTCCCAACAAGGCCACACATAATCCTTTTCAAGTAGTTCTACCAACTGGGAGCCAAGTATTCAATCATATGAGCCTACGTGGGTCATTCTCATTCAAACCACTACAGTTCGTATGTGGGATCTGCCATTAAGCAAGTTTCCTAGGAAACAGATCATAGTGTAGATTTGTTTGCAGGAAGTTTAGTACGGAAAGCTTTCTGCTTTCTCCTATGGATGTGAAGTCACATTCAGGTGGGCTTGGAAAGAGGGAAGAGTTAAACTACTATATAGCTGTACTAAAAGTCTCAGCTAGTGAAACAGAGAGTGTTGAAGATGGGCTAGCCTTGGCTTAAGAGCTGAACTATTATCTAGAGGTAGGTGACTTTTTATTATTATGATTGTGTCTTCAAAAGGAATATGAAAAAGTAAGGTGGTCCTCTCAGTATGAAGACAATCCTTACCTAGAGAATGTTTCAGCTGTGAACCATCATCTCTCTTAATCCCCAGCTGCTGAATGAGTGCCTCAATCCTGATAAAAAAAAAGACCTGTGTGGTCCACCATAGTATATGCTGTAAGACCAAATCCAGGATTCCAGTTCAAGGCTACAAAAAGGAAGGTAATGGTAGATACTTGGGATATCAGATCAAAAAATGGGAGTCCACACGATGGACAAATGGATGATGTTAAAACTTTAGCAGAAGTTACAGGATAATTCAGATCATTTTCTCATGAGCCAAAGCTTTTAGAAACTGGGTATGTTACCTGCCTGGGTATGTTCTGTACGTTCTGTGTCCCATGGAAACCTATGGCACACAAAAGATGCATTCCTCCCTTCTCCCAGCATGTAAATGCAGTTGGTTGACAAAGAAGTGGAGCTCTCAATACAAGACAGTAAGTGGCAAATGCACATGTGTGTGTAGTTGCATGGTCGAGCTGGGATTTCTATGCCAGTGGAGAGGAATTCCTTTGGGCTGGACTGGTAAAGGGAAAACTTAGAGAAGAAATGTGACAGGAATTGGTTCCTGAAGGATCAGAATTGGTAGACTTTTACTCTCTTACCTTCTCACATCCTACTCTCACAAAAAAAGATTTTTAAATTCCCTTAGGTTCCCTGAGGATTCCTTATCTTAAATATGTTGATTGTCTTCTCATATATGCTTTAAAAGCCAATTATTGGAAAGTCACTTCTAATTTTTAATCCTGAATACTAAAAATGCACACCCCCTGAGATTTTCCTACGTGAATCTATCCTGACTTCACCTCTTTGGTTTCAGGGTTTTTTCCTCCAGTAACTTCAGTGTCTCCAGTTGCTAGCTTCTATTTCTTCCCCACTCTCCCACGGACTCCAAATGCATGAGTCACAGAATTCTGTCCAGCCTGTCAACACTTCTCATCCTTGCACCGACAACAGAGTTACAGGGTGGCAATAGGGAACCTGTTAAGGAAACAATACCAAGCATTTGCATAGCTGAAGTTTTAGACTTTAGAAAACTAGATTTAGGAACATCCTAGAGTGGATAACACCACAGCCACATTATAGAACCTCAGTGTTGGGTCAGGAAGCTAGAACATTACCTGAGAGCAAGACTACATGGGGTGTTATAGCCCTGAACCTACACTCTCATGACCATACAACATGGAATGATACTGGTTTCTTGTTGCTGCTACTATTTAAAAAAAAATCTGTAGAAATTATAAGGGGTTTAGAACAATTCACATATATTACTTTATAGGCCAGGCGTCACATATCTAAAATGGGTCTTGTAAGACTAAAATGAAGTGTTGTGTGTGTTCTTCTTCAAGGCTTTAGGGGAGAATCCATCCCCTGGGAGATGCATTTCCTTGGCTTCTGCTTCAGTTATTCCATCTCCTTCCTTGACTCAGACTCTCTGCCTTTTTCTTAGAAGGACTCTTGTGGTCACAATGGATTGCATTGTGATTGTGAACCCATGCGGATTGCATAGTCCAGTGTGCTTTCCCCCTTTCAAGATCTTTAATATATTACATCTGAAAGCCCCCTCATTATATATGCCACCATGTAGACACATTCAGTGATTAGATTGAGGACATCTTTCAAAAGCCATTATTCTGCCTTTCACACGAGATACCTAACTTTTGTCTTCATTGTCATCTGCACCAGTGAAATGACAGATAATAGTCCCCCATAAGACTGTTTTTAATTTAGTGAGAAAAACCCACAAATAGCACCATGGTGCCTGGTATTCCCCAGCTAGTGTTATTGCCATGGTGGCCACCATCAGTGACACTGGAGCTGAGCAAGGTGGAAGGGCTAGTCACTTAAGAATAACAGGGCTTCACTAAAGTGAAGGAAGAGCTCATTTGGAGAATGAAGAAGAGAAGAGAGAAGAGAGCTAAAGCGGCAGCAAGCCTGCCTCCCCTGAACCCCTCCCCTCCCTTGGAGCCTTGACCTATGGGAGGGTTTCTAAGTTAACTCACTGGGCTTCTGTATCAACATGTGCTTGATTTAAAAAGCCAAGAGTCTGGAGACCAAGATCACCTTTGAACTGAGATCTGGTTTCCCTAATTGATGGTAGGTCTTAGAGACGTTAAGGACTGTGTACTGCTCTGCGGTGGTCTTTCCTCTTCTTAGGGTCTCCGTGTTTTCCAGGTTCATGTGTTGGGACTGAACTGCCACTGTGGGGACTTGAGCAGCTCTGAGGGGTGAAGGTATGAACACCAGACTAGAGTCGGGGCTGAAAGGTACTAGCTTAAGCCCTTCCGGCATGCTCTTTTGCTCCTCTGATATAGAAGGACAATGGCTGTCCGTCTTGCACTTTCTATAGCTCATGTGAAGTAAGGACACCAGCATGATATCATTCCTAAGCAATTGGCTCATACCAGAAACTTAGTGAAGGGCTTCTGTAGCTGGTACTTCTCAGCCTCCATGACTGTAGGAGGTAAATTTTGATTTCTATAAATGTCCCAGACTCAAGGCAGTTTGTTTTAGCATACAGACTAAGATAACTCTCCTACAATATGTGTCATCTTAATAGTAAAATCTTATTTCTCGTGGATCTGTTTTTCAGATTACTTTGCAGCTTCTGAAATCTACTGACATTAGTCCCTCTCTCTCGGCCTCTCTCCTTCATCTTCTTAGAGATTTCACGCCATGTGCTACTTTGCTGCTAAAGGGCCCCCATGTAAGGGGCAGTTTGATTCTGAGCATTTGAGGAAGAGAAGCAACCTGATGGGGAAAATGCTTGGTTAATCTGAAGCATTTTCTAAGCACAACAGCTACACATTTTAGCCCAGTTGTGATTAGACCCCACGTGTTCTTGACAAGAGCCAGAGACTGTAGGACACTGCCATTTCAATTCACCAGATGAAGACTGGGCCACAGAGCCTCTCACCAGGCCTGAAACCAAAATGTGTGTGGGTAGTTGATTGCTCTCTGCTAATAATTTCTTGGAACCCCTTTGCCCGAGCACCAAAAGCGTGACTCTCCAGATTTACCTCAGAGAGAGAGAGAGAGAGAGAGAGAGAGAGAGAGAGAGAGAGAGAGAGAGAGAGAGAGAG
>JADRCD010181805.1:0-29647 GCA_019843815.1 Montemys delectorum
GCCCAGCCCAGCCCAGCCCAGCCCAGCCCAGCACAGCCAGCTACAGTCAGCTCTCACACACTCACCAGCAGCATCTTCACTGGCAGCAGGTAGATGAGAATCATCCTCTTGTTCTTCTGGCTCGAGCGATGGCAGTGTTCAAAGGCAAACGACAGGTATTCCTCAGCTGTAGAGAGCAGGCCCTCACATCAGACCTGAGCATACAGCCCAGTATGCTCACCCCTGCCGATTCTACCATGGCCTTGGTGCAACAGGCAGGGCAGCTTTCCTTTCCCACACCAGTAACAGCAGCCCTGCCTCACTTCTGTACCAGTGACTTTTCCTAAGTAAAATCCACAGCCCCATGGTGGTCAGAGATGGCAGTTAACAGGAAACTATGTGCATTAGCTTCTGCTAAGATTCTAATTGGCTACAATCACCTGCAAGTCTACAGATTACTGTTCAAGCTGGAAACCACAAATGCAACACTTCTAACATTACTCAGCACTCAGAAGTGAGAAAGCCCACCGTGGGCAGCACACAGAGAGCCTTCCACTTAGAACCACCACGCTCAAACATGATCTGAGCAGCCTATAATCTAAGTCTGTCCTGCCCACAGCTTTTAAAGACAGGGGCTCCTATTTCAGGTAAAGAGTCTGATCCTATAGATTGACGAATACAGAAAACAACCATTCAGTTTGCCAAGAGCCACTACCGTCACTCAGGCAGACTGTCCAGTGACACCCAGCATAGATCTCAGAGGTTATCCGCTAGAGAGACCTGTTAAAATGGTGTCTTAGTCAGGGTTTCTATTTCTGCACAAACATCATGACCAAGAAGCAAGTTGGGAGGAAAGGGTTTATTCAGCTTACACTTCCACATTGCTGTTCACCACTAGAGGAAGTCAGGACTGGAACTCAAGCAGGTCAGGAAGCAGGAGCTGACACAGAGGCCATGGAGGGATGTTCCCAAACACTTACTGGCTTGCTTCCCCTGGCTTGCTCAGCCTGCTCTCTCATAGAACCCAAGACTTCCAGCCCAGAGATGGCACCACCCACAAGGGGCCCTCCCCCCTTGATCACTAATTGAGAAAATGCCCCACAGCTGGATCTCATGGAGGCATTTCCCCAACTGAAGTTCCCTTCCCTGTGATAACTCCAGCCTGTGTCAACTTGACACACGAAACCAGCCAGTACAGATGATGAGCAGGATCAAGCCTTTCCTCAGAGGCAGACCTCAAGGTTCAGAGGACAGCAGCGCTGGGGACAGACTTCCCTGCACAGGTGAAGTCTTGCTAAGCCAAGCTTGGCTCAAGACTCGGCAAAGAAGTAAGAACTCTACCTGCTCTGGAAGGCTCTCCTGGATTGTTGGGCCACAAACTACAAGACAACAAATAGGTTTGAAAGCACAAGTCACCTCACAGATTGGAGTCTGGGGCTGAAGAAGTCTGCACTGAGAGCCACCCCTGCTCCCAAACAGTGTGGCCATGCCAAAGTGAACCGATAATCTTACACCTGGAGGTGACTGTCACTGGGGCAGGCCTGTGTCATCCACCCCATGCTGTCTCACTAAGAAGCCTGCAGAGGCAAAGACAACCCAGCGCTGGCACTCCCCTCCAGTCAGTACTTTCCGAGTGTGGCCCTTTAGGTGGGACTCTAGTAGAAAGCCCACAGCCAAGGATGCACACACGGGCAGTACATATTGGCTTGTTATGTTTCTGAGTGTGTTCTGTTTTATTAAGTGCTCTCTCAGAGGACTCAGGTTTGGTTCCAAAACCCACCTTGGGGGACTCACAACCATTTGTAACTTCTGTTCCAGAGAATCAGACACTGTCTTCTGCCCTGGATGGACCCTGCATGCACAGAGTATACTTCCTACATACATGCAGACAACACTCCATAAAATACAAATAAACCTTAAAGAAAAGAAAAAGCTGACAGAAGGAAGGGGAGGGAGGGAATGAACCTGACAGCCAGGTGTGAAGGTCCCGTGACCTCAGGACCCAGGAACTAAAACAGGAAGACAAATGATAAAGAGGTTCTGAAATAAACATTATTTTATAAACAAACAAAGGAGAGGTGAGGGGGGGGCACACCGGGGGTAGTTGAGAGGAATGAATCTACTCAAAATACACTGTACAAAATTCTCAAGAAATTGATTTTTTAAGAGAAAGGAAAGTTGTCTGGGTGGGTGGGTGGGTGGATGGATGGATGGATGGGTGGATGAATTCCCAGAAGAGCTTGAGAGAACAGTCAGGGATAGGCCTAACCTTTTTCAGAGCACACAATAGTTCAGCAATCCCAAAGGCAAGGCTCAAGACCATTCAGGTTTAAAGTAAATTGGGAGAGCTGGGAAACAAAGTGCTGAGTGGCAGTGTGAACACACCAACTCTGGCTACATTAGGGTGGCAGTGTGAACACATCAACCCTGGCTACATTGGGGTGGCAGTGTGAACACACCAACCCTGGCTACATTAGGATGTCAGTGTGAACACACCAACCCTGGCTACATTGGGGTGGCAGTGTGAACACACCAACCCTGGCTACATTAGGGTGGCAGTGTGAACACACCAACCCTGGCTACATTAGGGTAGCAGTGTGAACACACCAACCCTGGCTACATTAGGGTGGCAGTGTGAACACACCAACCCTGGCTACATTAGGGTAGCAGTGTGAACACATCCACCCTGGCTACCTTAGGGTGTCAATGTGAACACACCAACCCTGGCTATATTATGGTTCCCCAAGTATCACTCAGCTCTCTTAGGAACACCACAGCAATGCGATGCCATCTTTAATGCTCCTAACTTAGGCTTTCTGTTTAAGATCGAAAAGAGAAACAGGCAACAATAATAAAAACCCCTTCTATAAAAACTTGATCACCGGGCTGGAGAGGTGGCTCAGCAGCTAAGAGCACACCGACTGCTCTTCCGAAGGTCATGAGTTCAAATTGCAGCAACCACATGGTGGCTCACAACCATCCGTAATGAGATCTAATGCCCCTTCTGGGGTGTCTGAAGATAGCTACAGTGTACTTACATATAATAATAAATAAAACTTTAAAAAAAAAAAAAAAAAAAAAACCTTGATCACCTGCTAAAAACAAAGAAGAAAAGAAAAAAAGGCCAGACAGCAAAGGAGGCTGACCAATCCCTGCCTCAGAAGCTAGCCTTCTCCTGTCTCCTGGAGAAGGGAGTACACGGCCATCTTAGAAACAAGACATTGGGAATGCACGCTGAACTACATTTGATATTACAACTTACGACAGTGAGAACGGCTGGCATCAGTTGACTTGGAGAAGTAGCCAAGAGGTTAAGAGCCCATACTGTTCCTCCAGAGTTCAGTTCCCAGGTGCTAGCACCTACATCTGGCAGCTCACAAATGCCTCTAACTGCAGCTCTGGATCCGAAGCTTCTGGTCTCTATGACCAAGGCATGCAAATACTCCCCATACCCCCCTCAAATACACATACATACAATTAACTCAAAAATAAAATGAATCTTAATAAGTATTTTTTAAAAAAGAAATTTGTCAACAAATATGAGAGATGATGTGGGGAAAGAAAAACCCTTATTCACTGCTGGTGGAGTGCAAATCAATGCCGCCATATGTAAATCAGTCTTAACCAGACCCACATGACCCAGGCACCCCACACCTGAGCACACACCAAAGCACTCTATGCTCTATCACACAGATATCTACACACCCAAGTTTACTGCTGCTCTACTTACTATAGCAAGGCAATGGGACCAATCCAGACACTCATCATCAGATGAACAGAGAATAAAATGTGGTACAAACACAAAACAGGATATTGTTCACTTGTTAATTAAGCCCGAAAAGCACAGGAAGGCCACTCAGAACAGGAAACACTGGGCGCTAAGGGAGGACAGACTGCAGGGAGAGGGACACAGGCATCATGAGAGAGGACAGAAAGCTAATCACTTTCTAGTTTCAAGTCTGCGTAGCCAACTCTTTTCCGTGGTGGACAGTGTGTAAATAAGTAACCGACAATGAGTGTACAACCTAAGCAAAGCTGCACGGCTTTGGAACAGCTGCCCAGCTGTACACAAGCTCACCAGGGGACAAAATTTGGACTGGGCAAGTGTTTCTCTGAGTAGCTACCTTAATCTATCTGCATGTTGTTTCTATAACTGAGTTCATAAAGTGAGCTTATGCCATTTTTAAAAATAAATCAAAGTCCACTTTATGTCCAACAGAAGCAAGCACAGCAAGCACCCTATGCTAGATCCTCACGGAGTTACAAACAAAAGCCTGGCTTCGTGCTCCTGAGGAAGCTAACGACAGCGGACAGGCAGGCTGCTATGAACACCACCACCACACAGAGCTTTTCAAAGTCACAAACACAAACCTAAGGAGCAAGGCCTATGGACATCCTTCACTGCCTGCAGGGTCACTCTATTGGACTTCAGCTACTGAGGCTGCAGCGGGACCAAGTTCTGTCCCCAAGCTCCACTGAGAGAAAACCATCATCGTATCCCACTCAAAGAGCACCTCAAGGAAAGGGTGTGGGATAACTGGGCGCGCTGACCCGCATTGAGAAACCCTATAGAGATCAGGATCCCCCAAGTATTACTTTTCACTTGTATATTAGCTTTGTTGTCAAAAACAAACACACTTGGAAAAATATTAAAAGAAAAGATAGGAGCCAGCAAGATGGCTGAGCCCAGGACTTGCCGCGAAGCCTGAGAAGCCGAGGTCAGTCCCTGAGACCCATGTGAAAGTGGGAGGGGAGAGCCAGCTCTGCAGCTGTCATCTGCCCTCTATGCGTAAGCCATGGCACACACATATAAAATCACACCACACACATGCACACACACGCATACACAAAATAATAAACTTCAAAAATACAATAAATCTAGGTGTGGTACCCGCTCTTTGTAATTCCAGGACACTCAGGGGCCTGAGGCAGGAGGATAACCATGAATTTGAGGCTAGTATAGGTTACATAGTGAATTCTAGGACAGCTTGTGCTACAGAGTGAGACCTTGTCTCAAAAAAACAAAGCAAAGAGGAGACTGGACGGATGACTCGGTAGTCAGAAGTGCTTTCTGCTTTTCCAAAGGAGCCATGTGGGCAGCTCACAACCACCTGAAATGCCAGCTCCAGGAGGTCAAACACCTGACCTCTGCGGGGACCTCACAGCACACGTGGTACATTCACATGGGGTGTGCATGCTTGTTGGCTCCCTCGCTCTCTCTCCCTCCCTCCCTCCCCCTTTCCCCCCTTGGGACTTGGTTTATATATACATCTCACTTTAATAAAATACAGTCTTTCTTCTCTGAGACTACCGATGTCAGTCTACGGCAGAACACAGTCTGACCCAGACACTGGCACAGCGTCATCAACATACCTTGCTTGAAGTCACTGTCGAACATGGCCTTGCGCCCCACGTAGTACTTGTACGTGACCCTTTGCGCCGTGCTATAGTCATCTTTCAGATTCGAGCTGTCGATGGCTCTGATAAGAGGTTTACACAAATGGAGTTTGTTGATCTATGATAAAGAAGAAACCATTTAAAATGTTTATATGCAAAATCAACAGAACAGGCAGACAGAAGGACAGACGTGAATTTCTGTTTTACTTTTTTAATATGAATTTCAAAGTCATCAAAATTTCTGTTAAAAACAAAAAACAAAAAACAAAAAAACACCTGGTACAGACAACATACAATTGAGGAGCTTGGACTCTGTGACGGGGGCTAGAGCCAATGCCCAAGGAAAAGCCTGCACTCAGGCCACACACTAGCAAGGACAAACTAAATGTCCCATGAAGTGAAAGAGATTCTTAGTGTAGTAGGACAGGCTCCCCTGTGCCCACTTGTCTTTATAAAGCAAAACTTGATTCCTTTGTCCATCCATATATCTATCTCTCCCCCTAGTTCCATAAAGCTGACATTACAACACAGGACGAAGGCTCAAGAGTGGTCACATATACCCGGAGGCAAAGCACTTCCGTCCCCACAGGACTGGTCCCTCAGTGCCCAGAGCCTGTGTCTGAAGTAGCTGCATTTCCATGAGCCACCCTAAATCAGATCTTCATGAACCTTCAGTTCGTATTTGCTTCTGTGGCACAGGATAGGCCCTGTTCTGCAGAGCGCTGCACAGCTTTCTCCGCTGAGCTCTGGTCCTTGTCTTAAGGCATAGAAAGTCTAACAGCTGTTAGGATTATTAACGTGGGTGTGCTTAGGATCACTTCCTAATACATGTCAGAAGGCGAAGTAAACCAATAATTTACCTAGGCAGATAGAAAACAAGACTACAGAAATTCATGCAAAGCACACCTTAAAGTAGATTTTAAATAGCTGGTTCACCAGGAACAGCATCCCCCACTTCTTAGAGTCTTCTATGCCGGCACGGCTATGGGAAGAACAAACAAATATGATCAATTACAGAATATACCACCAGGACAAATTACTACTGTGAGAGAAAGCCCCACGGCAGAGTCAATAAAGAGAAGGTGCTATTACTAGGTAAAGTTAAAGGGAAAGAGCAGCTCTCTGCAACTCCCTGTCCCAGAGACAGCAGTGTCTTCCTTGACACGCAATGGCGACGGCCGGAGTGGATGGGTTTAACCATAGCAGGCACCAGGTCACCAGAGCTGCCTTCAGTGACCCCTTCATTGACCTCAAGGTCTCCATGTCCCAGCACGACTGTATCTACAGCAAGTTCCAAGGCACAGTCAGGACTAAGAGCCTCCCTCTGCGGCATTAGCAAAACTCTGTAAATGGAGATTGTTAGAAGGCATTTTTGGAAGAAGAACATTTTCTCCTAGCAACAACAATCCTCCTTAAACACTCAAGGAGGAGCCCGAGGAGGGAGTCACAAAGAGTAACGGACCCACTGCAGAAGCTCCGCAGGTGACGTTACGATGAGTAGCAACTGAGCGGCCCTGGTGAGGAAACACCAGGACACTGCTGACCAGGCCCTACCAAAGGCACCAATGTCAAAGTCAGCACAGCCACAGCGGGGTCTGTGTGGTTCTGAACGTCCATTTCACCCCAAAAAGCAAACAGGAAGTTGGAGTCCTTGGAGAGAAATATACAAAAAAAAAAAAAAAAGTGCCTATTTTAAAAAAAAGGATGAAGAGAAATATTGAGATAATTTCACAGATGGACAGGGAGAAAACATGGACAAACAGACAAGAACAAGTGTAATAAACTCACATAAGTGGTAGTTAGAGGTTGTCATATAAAATTAACTCAATTCTGCTGACTATTTGTATATTTTCCTGATAAAACATTGGGAAAACAAAACTCAGAGTTGAACTAATTGTGAGACTCCCCTCCAAGTAGTCCCCGACACATAACTTGTGTGCAGTGGGTGCTGGCCCAATGGCAGCTTCTGGAAACATGAGACTCGGAGCTCAAACTGCGGACCCGGCAGAAGCCACCTGGTACTCGCGGCAGAAAGTGAGTCGTGTACGACAACAGTGGTGTAGACGCTGTCCACTTTCCACAGAGCAAGGCCTGCTTTCTGGCAGCTGCCCAGTTAGCTACTGTACCCACACTTTCCCATAAATTGTTCCAACTGGTAGCCCCAAATGATGCTTGCTAGTTCAATGTCCTCACACCCAAGTGTGATAAAGAACTTAGATGTCCAATCTACTTGAAGAGCCACAACTCAAATCCCGAAAGAAATTCAGGCAATGAGAAATAAACGGGCAAGAACAGGTGTGTCAAACTGGTAATGACCTGGCCATGGAAGCACAGGGCAAGGCAGAGCCCCGGCCACTGCTCAGCCTGCCTGCCTTCTGAGCAGCATCTGGCTACTGTGGCACATGTCAACATCAGGCTAATGTTCTGAGAAACAGTGGAACATCCAGCTGCAGCCGCCCTGCTGACCCCTCAGCCCAGCAGCAGTGTCTACTTCCTATTGTGTGATCACAGCCACTGTAATGGGCACAGGAGGCAGCTCACCGTGGCCTTGGAGACTGCCGATTTAGAGGGGGCTAGGACCTACTCACTAGACACCTATCTTCCTTCCTTCCTTTCTTCCTTCCTTCCTTCCTTCCTTCCTTCCTTCCTTTCTCCCTCCCTCCCTCCCTCTCTCTCTGCCTTTCAAGATTTTTCAAATCTATAGATCATTACAGCTGGGCATGTAGCATACACCTTTAGTCCCAGCACTCACAGAAGCAGGTGGATCTTTCTGAGTCTGAGGCCAGCTTGATCTATAAAGTAAGTTCCAAGACAGCTGGGGCTACACAGAGAAATCCTGTCTCAAAAACAAACAAAAAAACAAAAACAAAAACAAACAAGGAGGCAAATGTTCATTTAAACATGGATTGTCCCTTCTTGTTTGGTTCTAATGGTTCATTTTATAGCCCATATTAGACCTTTATCAGGCATGTTATTTCAAACATTTTTCAAATATAGCTGTTTTGATTTGTGGTAGTGTCCTTTGAAACACAGATTTTTTACTTTGCTTGTTTTTTTTGCAATCTAATGTGAGAAACCACTGACAGTTCAAAGGTCAAAAAGCACAGAGCCACAAGGACCTCCATTCAATAAACAGGTACCAAGCTACTATAGCAGGAAAGGGTGGTGAAGGACAAGGAGCCGCCCTCAGTGGTCTCCTGCATCTCTACTCACTAGCATCTGCACATGACACTAAGTGTAATGCACTGTAGGAGTTATGGGCAGAAACTCCATCCACTGTGGGCTGGGCAGTGAGAGCCTAAAGACGGCTGAGACCTTCCCCTCCAGGAGGACAGTCAGTTAATTAAGACTGGTGATGAGAGGCGAGGAAACAGCTGAGACCTCTAATCACAGAGGACACAAAGAAGGGTGGAAGGCAGAGAGCTGAAAGACAGCCAAGGTCTCCAATCACAAAAACAAAACAGCAACAGCAACACAAGCCAGCCAATTAGGAATACAGGAAAGAGAGCCTTGAGACAGCTCAGACCTTCAACCACGGGAGGCAGTGAGGGTAATATAGCAAGACCATGCTCAGCTTAACACACGCACACTGTCTGTAAATCATAACCAAATAACATGATTATATGATTGGTGGAGATGGAGTTTTAGGAAAAAGATGGAAACTCTTTCTGACAGAGGTTTAGTTAAGAAAGAAATTAAACCAGCTATGTTGCAAACCAGCTAAGACAAATTACACAAAATTAAAGAGAGGGGTATGATCAAAAGGATATAAAAAATTAAATATTAAAAAATATAATAAGCGGGGCTGGCGAGATGGCTCAGCGGGTAAGAGCACTGACTGCTCTTCCGAAGGTCCTGAGTTTGGATCCCAGCAACCACATGGTGGCTCACAACCATCCGTAATGAGATCCGACGCCCTCTTCTGGTGCGTCTGAAAACGGCTACAGCATACCACGCCAGAGTGAGCAGGGTCAGAGCAAGCGGGGCCATCCTGAGTTCAATTCCCAGTAGCCACATGATGGCTCACAGCCATCTGTATAGCTACAGTGTACTCATACACATAAAATAAATAATAAAAATATTAAAAAAATTAAAAATATAATAAGCCATGCAAGCACCCAGGAGGCAGAGGCAGAGGCAGAGGCAGAGGATCTCTGAGTTTGAGGCCAGCCTGGGTTCCAGGACATCCAGGGATACACAGAGAAACCCTGCCTTGCAAACACAAAAACCAAAGGAACAAAAGAATCTAATAAACCAATCCCTCAAAAATCTGGACGCTCAATGAACCATCTATAGGAGACTAACCCTCACCACACAGAGCAGCAATGCTCAAGGGACAAGCAGAGAAGCTCAGTGACCCCCAGGGAGCAAGGTGAGGGGACCTGGCTGTCAGAGCCAGGTAAGGACACTGCTCAGAGCACTGACAGGGAGAGAAAGTCATGCTGCCTGCACCGGGCAGAGACCTTCGAAAGTGTGGCCAGCCCCAAGGAGTCCAGGAAGAGCTCTTCAGGCGACAGACGAACACACGCTCCGACAGTGAGCACGTGAGCCTTTTCTTATTTCCTTTACAGACAGAGCCCCCAGGCCTCACTTACGTGTCACTGGCACAGACACGGAAGCAGCTCATCAGCAGCTCGGCGGCTTTTTCCAGCATGTCTCCAACTTTGCTCTTCCCTTTCTTTACCAACTGCTGGTCTGCCTAATGATACAGAAGGGATTTACTTTTTAAAGCAAACAGAGGCAAAATTAATGGTGCAAGTCTCCAACAGTGTACGCATCTGAGGAGTAGCCAGTGCTAACCAGTGAGCTTATTTCTACAGCCCTTCTCAGACAGACAATTTTTTAGAACCTTGTATGTCCTCAAGTCAAGCTGACACCAGCCCCAGTTGACCTGATTGGTCTGTCTTTGTCAACCTGACACAAACCTAGACATGGCTGGGAAGAGGGAATCTTTACTGAGAAAATGTCTCCATGTGTACCTGCAGTCCAGTCTCTAAGGTATTTTCCTATTAAGTGACCGATGGAAGAGGGCCCAGCTCACTGCAGCAGTGCCATGCCTGGGCAGTGGTCCTGGGCTCTATGGGAAGGCAGGCTGAGCAAGCCACGGGATCAAGCCAATAAGCAGCACCCCTCTATGGTTGCTGCTTTAGCTCCTGCCCTGACTTCCTTTAATGATGGTGCTTCTGGTCATGGTGTTACCATAGCAACACACATTAAACCAGGACACCAGCCTTGACCTAATGCACAGGCCTGCAGCTTCCTCTTGCTTTGGCCTCTGACCTTCCCTCCTGTGCACAGTGGTCCAGCCCTGAACAAAACCTGCTAAGGAGGTGAGTTATCACTCTTACCCTGAGTTCAGAAGAGGATCAGACTCTTCCCATTTTTGAAGCTGATTCAGAAGCTGGGAACATCAATGTTCTCCCTTGTGTGTCCTAACTGCCCACGGAAACACCCCTGTGATGCCCGCCTTCAAAGCCACATCAGGTCATCTGCCAACTGCTGTGGAGTCTGATAGAAGTCTCTTCAGGACCCAGGCTCCTGGGGTACTGTGCTACAAAGCTATATACGCATGCACCCTTTCAGCAGCTCTCTGCTGGCATCGTGTGCTAGTGGGAGAGCAGACGTCACCTCTTTGCTGGCAAGCGGGTCAGGACCAAGGCCCCACTATTTGCTGCTGCAGTCTTGCCTGTGGAGCACTGGAGCAGATAGACCGACAGAACGTGCTGCTGTGCAGACAGTTACCCTGTTTTAGAGGTCTCATCCCTGCCTGTGGATTCTGTGTTCTCCTTGCCAGGGCCCTCATCAGAACAGACAGGAAGCTCTGTCCACGTCACAGAGCTTTGTGAGCTTTAACATTCTCAGGCCTGCAACTGGTTTAGTGAGGAGAAGAAATCACCAACAGTTTTTAAAATCATAAAGAGTTTAAGACCCGAAAGATGCACCCGTAGCTCCAAAGCTGACACGTGCTGCTCCTCGAGGGAGGCCGACTGTAGCCCAGGATCTGCACCTCAGCCACCACCCGAGTCCTAGGCTCAGGCTACAGCTCAGAAGTAAAGGAGGACGATCCATATCAGTCCACTCAGCACCACAGTGGCCCGCCATCTCTCCACAGAAAGGGCCTGTCCACATGGACAGGACGACCGACCGACCGACAGACAGACAGTCAAGCTGCTGCCTGTCTTTCCCTCCCTACACCATATACATCCACTTCCTATTCATCCCGCAAAACTGGAAATTAAGCAGTAGGTAGTCACCCTACATGTTTAACTTTAAACCAACAGGGATAGGAAATTGAACTTACATTATTGGCAAATATCCGAAGGTCAAGTGCTACTGCATACATGACAGGCAGAGCCCTAAGGACGAAAAGCAAATATGTTTGCAGAGCTAAAAGGCCAACATCCCACCACTGACAGCCAAGGCTATTTACTGCCCAGAACCAGGCCCACACACTCCCCAACTCAGATGGCTGCTCTTCATCCTGCATCTGTCACACACACACAATGCAACACCAGACTTCCTGGCCAAATACTTAATTCTTACTCCAGACCACTGTCCCAACCCTGCCCAGAGAACTGGACCCTGGTGTGTCTGGGAGGGAGCTCCCAGAAGTTTGTCCTTTCCTAACTCCCAATCACCAGCAAACAGCTCCATTTTAAAAACACTGAGGCTCTGAGCAGGAGCCGCATGTGTAATACAGTCACCAAGCAGATCTGTGTGCCTTGGGCTGCCAGCACAGGGCTTTCAGTCATGTATAAACTAAGTGTTCACTTGGGGGAAAAAAAGTGCAGATAGTTGCTGATGGTGTATGTCTTTAATCCCAGCACTCAGGAAGCAGAGGCAGGAGGATCTCTGAGTTTGAGGCCAGCCTAGTCTATAGAACAAGTTCCAAGACAGCCAGGGCTACATAGAAAAAGCCTGTCAGAAGAGAAAGGGGGTTAGGGGGTGGGGTAACAGGGAGAAGGAGGACAGGGACAGGGAGAGGGAGAATATCAGAAAAAAACGCACATCTGTAATCATAGCATTTGGGAGTTGGAGCAGGAGAATGAAAACTCCCAGAATAGTCTAAACTACAAAAATCCTGCCTCAAACTTCTATAACTGTGCATCAAAACTTGGAGGCTAAGGGTGTAGCTCAGTGAGTACACCACTTGCTCAGCATGCACAAGGTCTGGGGTTGATGCCCAGCAGGGGTAAACCGGGTGTGGTGGCACATGCTAAGGTCATCTTCTGCTATAGTGAGTTTGAAGTTGACCAGGGCATATGAGACTCTGTCTCAGAAAACACCGTAGAAGGTCTAGGGACAGAGCTAAGAGGCAGAGTGCTTGCCTGGCACAGGACCTGGGTAGGACCGGTACTGGAAAAAATGCTTCGGATAATCCAAAAGCTCTACAATGGCTGGCACCCATCATCTAAAACCAAAAGTCAAAAACAGACACACACGGGGAAAGTATGGTATTTATAAGTGCGTCCGTAACAGAAGCCGCTCCCTATGCACTGTGCACAAGGTGCCTTTGTATTTCTCAAATACTGACTTCTGTACTGGCCGAGAGCTGAGCACAGGACTCCGGTATTGTCTCAAGTGTTTTGTAAACATCTTCTCCATCACCTTCTGAATGGTTCAATAAAGAGCTGCAAGGCCTACAGCAAAGCAGGAGAGGCAGAGCTTAGAACTCTGGGAAAGTCAGAGGCGAAATGCAGAAGAAGAAACAGGTGCTGGTACTGAGGAGTGGTAACTAATGGGCCATGTGGCAGAACACAGGTAAGAATAAGTGGGTTACTTAAGCTATCTGAGCCAGCTGGTAACCAGCTGAGCTAGCCTCAGCTTCATAAACAAGTACGAGGCAGTGTCATTACTGGGAGCTGCCGGTTGGGACAGTGTGGTGATGAGACCCTGGAGCAGCTCTTCCTACAGAGTTGGCCACGTCAGTCTACCCAGCCCACACTGACACCACCTAATCCCCAGCTGTTCTATCTCTGCTTACCAGTTTTCTTCTTTGTGAGCCTGGAATGCCCGAAGGAATGATGTGCTGGGTTAAGGAAGGTATGACATACAAAATCTAAGAAATACTACTCTTAGTAAAGGTAGACTACAGGACAAAGTGTGCTCTAGATGGCTGTGTAAAATCCTGAAGGTAGAAAACATACCACAATAGCCATGTGTGGCCAGCCAAGTAGACTCAATGCATTCACTTCATACAGATGGGCATGGGGCACGCCTTTAATCCTAGCCCTTGGGAGAGGAAGGCTCCAGGCCAGCCTCCATAGTGAGACCCTGTTCCCCATTTAAAAACGAAAGAGAGACGTACATGCCTGTGTGTCTGTGTATGTATAGGTCTGTATGCCTGTGTGTGTATGCCTGTGTGTGTGCATGTGTTGTGTGTGTACAGGCCTGTGTGCATGTATACTAGTCTGTCTGTGCATGTGTGTGCGTGTATGTGTGTGTGTGTGTGTGTGTGCGCGCGTGCGTGTGTTATACAGGCCTATGTGCATGTGCAAGTATGTACAAGTCTGTGTGTGTGCATGTGCGTGTATGCATATGTCTGTGGTGGCTAAGGCCAGCTGTGGGTGTTATTCCTCAGCCATCCACCTCCTTTTCTGAGATAAGGTCTCTCTGTCCCTGGGATCTAAAGCTTCTCAACTGGAGCCAAGGAGCCCTAGGGATCTGTCCACCTCCACTTGCCCAGTGATGGGATGACAAGCACACACCACACACCTGCCTGTTTTGTGGGTGCTAGGGATCCAACTCAAGTCCTTACATTTATGGGGCAAGCTCGGTTACCAATTGAGCTATCTCCCCAACCCGTTATGACATGTTTCTCTGAGTCCACTGGTTCTAAGCTACTTTAAGTGATCAGGAATCTGTACTATAAGGTTTATTTTACTAACACTAGAATTCTTAAGTTCTAGGGAGACTTGGATAGCAGCATTCTCTTCTTAGTAGTTTTCAAAAACTAACTAAAGTCTAGAGCTCTAAAATACTTAGCATGCTCTCAGACCATGGAATGATGGGGACACATGTATGTGAGTCCACTCTTCTCCACCTAGGCAGGGTTATGGGCACTAAGACTTAACCAGTCTCTGCAAGCACACCTGCAAAAAACATTCTTTTCTTAATTAAGTCTTTAGGTTAGTATGCAAAATAATGGGTTTCATTATGGCAAATTCATATATAATGGAATTGCCAAAACATTATTTTTGGCTGGGCATGGTAGTGCGGGCCTTTAATCTCACAATTTGGGAGGCAGTAGCTGGTGGAGCTCTAAGTTCAAAGGCCATTTAGAGCTAATCTATAAACAAAACAAACAAACATTATCCTGGAGCTAGGGATGATGACTGTGGTAAGAGTGCTTCTGGTACAAGCATAGTTACTACCTCAGTACCTACATGAACATCCGGAAATGGCTGTGCATGTCCGACACCCCAGCACTGGGAGGCTAAGACAAGTAGATCCTATAAGCTTGCTGACCAGCCAGCCTCGTCAAAATAGCAAACTTGCAGTTCAGTGAGAGATCCTGCCTCAAGACAATAAGGCAGAGGCGAGACATCCTTCTTTGTTTTCTGACCTCTGTGTGTGCAGAGGCTCAGGCACCTGCATGTTCATGTACATACACCACCCACAAACACAAACTTTGTTCTCTCTTAAATAAACCCACCCTCCATGTATAAATGATGACAGTAAGGAGAGGGAACTGTCTGCAGAATTAAGGGCACTAATGTGAGGGGACGGGGGAGGGGAGAAAGGCCAGGGTAGTGGGGGATGGGACAGAATGTCTTCAAAGTAAATACACTGGCATGAAAACAGCCTCATGCATCTCTTTCTGGTGTGAATAAATAAAATCCAATACACCGAACAGTGTTCTTCCTTACTGTATACGTAACTGGGTGAGTCTTAAGAGCCAGGCCAAACTCAGGAATCCAAGAGACAGTCGTTCTGTAGTTCTTTCTTAGCTGAAGTTTGAACAACTGGCTCAATGTTTCCAGACTGAGCCTCAGTAACACACGTGGTAAAGGATATTGGACTATCACCGTCTGGCACTTGTACGCTTCTATGAAGTCGTGATTCCCCACAGCATAGGTACACCTGGAAAAGACATCAGGGACTGAAGAGCATCTACACAGAGGAAGCACAGGGCCATTGACAGAAAGCAGCTGACGGACCTCGAGGCCCACAGGGTTCTGACACTACTGACAAGGGCCAGAATGGGAAATCCTTCAGCTGCTCTGGGCAAAGGGACTGCAGACATGGCCCTCCACTGTTAGTGAGCCTCCAAAGACACTCACTCTGTCTAGATTCCCGCTGGACCTAGACATCACCAAATCTGGAACCTCTCTCAGAGAGCACACAGCTAGGAAAACAGGGGTGCCTCTTGCTGCAAGAAACAATTGTGGCATCCCCAAGTCTTTCAAGGCTTGGCCCAGCTTGCTCTGAAATACAACAGGATACAGGCAGGCAGTCCTGTACACATGGCTTTAGGATACATAGTTCTGTCTGAAGTGCCTGACACACTGAAGTGAATAACAAGAAGCTTTGCTTTGTTTTGCTTAACTCAAATTCTTTTCTTTTCTCCCTTTAAGGCAAATATATTAAAACCATATTATGCTGTGAGAAAAGCAAGGCCTCAGTTAGTTATTACAAATACAAAAAACAGGGCTGGAGAGATGGTTCAGCGGTTCAGAGCACTGACTGCTCTTCTGAAGGTCCTGAGTTCAGATCCCAGCAACCACATGGTGGCTCACATTCATCTGTAATGAGATATGATGCCCTCTTCTGGGGTGTCTGAAGACAGCTACAGTGTACTGACATATAATAAATAAATACATCTTTTTAAAAACAAAAAACAAATACAAAAAACCAAGTGTGACACAAGAGGCACATGACCCATTTGTCCACTTTTCCAAGTTAATTATTCTTCACTGCTGCAAGCAAACAATGACGCATGATAAAATCAGAGTGAACGAGTAGTGTGTTACATACATGAAGCTGTGTGTGTTTGTCTTCCTACTGTCAAAAGATTACCTTAAATGAGCCGCAAACATTTCATCATAAGGGGGCTCCAGGACTTGCTGGCATTTCTCTTCTGGAGAGGCCATCTAATCCACAAGGAGAAAGGGGCAGGGTAAAGTTAGGGAACATGGAAGACAGTGATGTATACAAGGAGCTTCAGATGAACACTCTCAAAACTTCACAGCCCAAAGAAACAGTTCAGTCTGGCACTTCTAGGGTGAAGCTCATTGCTCCACCAATATCTGTATTTCAAGAAAACAAGAAGCCCAAAAAGCCAATTCAGTTGTTTGCTGCAGCCAGAAAAGATGCTAGGCACTTTCATACATATTTTATTTGGGGTGTGTGTGTGTGTGTGTGTGTGTGTGTGTGTGTGTGTATGTATATAGGTGTGTGTGTATGTAGGTGTGTGTAGGTGTGTTTGTTTGTGTAGGGGTGTGTTATCTTCTGGCTATCTGGAGCAGGGGCCTGGGTGAAAGGTATGTCCTGGCCCAGCAGAGTGGATACCCACCAACCTGATGAGGGGCTCAACAAGAAAACAGTAAGGAAAGAGAACACACCCTGTGGCTCCTAACAGCCGTCTGAGCTGAGACATTATCGCATCTTAGGCAGGCCTGGGCCTATCCGCAAGCCTGGGACTCAGTGGCCGCAATGGCTTCCCTTGGCTTCCAGCTGAAGATGGCAGGTCACACAGGCAGGCCACACACTCAGCCTCCATAACCACAGGACCCACAGAAATTGATCTCAAGTGTAAGTACGAACTATGCCTGTATAAATGTATTCCTATCAGTTGTTTTTCTAATAGTGAACCAGTGCAAAGAGAATTAACAGGAAAAAAGAAGTCAGTGAGACCTCACCGCTGTCAAGCCTGATGGCCTTAGTTCAACTGCCAGGATCCACACAGGAGGAGAAGAAAAGCAACTCCCATTTTTGTCTCCTAACCTTCGCACACACACCATGGTACAGCATGCCCAAATACATACACACAAAAACAAATAAATAGGTATAATTTTAAAATTAAACTTAAAAAAAAAAAAAATCACCATTTTGTAGCTCCTCCTTAAAAAACTGTCTCAGAGGGTGACCACTGCATGAACCTACCAGATGAAAGGTCAGTGGAATACCATCTAGACAGACCTACTTGGTCACATACACGCCCCTGTCATCCCGGTTGAATAGCAGCCAACATAGTGCTCTCACATAGAGGTGCCGTGGCCAAGTGAGCTAGGCTCTCTTCAAGAAACTTCAAATGAGAGTGGCAATATTAGTTTCCTTTTATTCAAACTTTAAACTTCTATAGAAAACTGACTGCCCACAGTTCCCTCTAGAGGCCTGCGTATAGCCTTCCTATCTGCAGACTGAGAGCCAGGATTCCCTCAGCCCTCTCCATTTTCTTTAGATGCCATGGGTGTATCTACCACCTACCTGGAGCCGTGGGTTTGCAACATGAGGGTGCTTGAAGGATACCAGCTCTGCACAGGATGCTCCATCTCTGGTATCAATGGCTTCATACACCTGAAAAGGTAAAGGGGGAACTTGAGCAGGGAGACAAGATCTGTTCTCACAGGACCTGAGCAATGAACTGCACGACATAAGAGCAGTTTCCCCCTCTGTGAAAGAGGTTAGAAGAATCGAAATGTAAAGTTACCCAGGAAACAATTTTATTTCAAAATGGGATCTTCCAAGGGTAAGAAAACAGGTAAGCCAGAGTCCTCCAAGGTAGGGAGCAGTCCCCAGGACAGTTCACTCCTAAGTGACTTCCTTTGCTAGTGACCTTAGAGATGGCAGAAGGAAGTAACTCTAACACCAGTAGCTCTGTACATCCATAATCACCTAATTGTGCCTAAAGCCTAAAGTACAACTCAGCTAGCAACTGGCACAACTCCACAGGAAACTGCACATAGGCCTGGACTCTCTAAGAAAGTCCTATCGGAGTCCTGACTCATTAACAGCACAAGGAACTTAGGAGTGGGGAAGAGAATAAGGGTAGTGACAGACCTTAATAAGCAAATCTTTTTTAAAAAACAAACAAATCTTTTTCTTTTTCTTTTTTTCAGACAGGGTTTCTCTGTATAGCCCTGGCTATCCTGGAACTCACTCTGTAGACCAGGCTGGCCTTGATCTCAGAAATCTGCCTGCCTCTGCCTCCCAAGTGCTGGGATTAAAGGCGTGCGCCACCCACTGCTAAAGCCCCGTGGTCCTAGCAAGTGCAAGTCCTGGGTTTAGTCTGCAGTATTCTTTTTAAGTGTGTGGTCACTCCATAGCTACCTCATCCCTGGCACCCGCCACCTGCCAGAGGTGCTTTACACACTTAGAATGCTAACACAGAAGCTGCATCCTTGTAGGTTAGGCACCATGGACCATGAACATACCCCAAGCAGCACCTGTGCACAATGCAGGCGAGCGTGTGCTTCAGAAACCCCAGGAGCCATCGTCCCATGTCCACTAGGTCTTCTCAGGTCCTAGTCAGTCCACGGGGGTACCACCTGCTCTCAAACCTGACAGCTCCTTAAACCTGTACACATTCTTTCTATCCACTGAGATCCCACAGCAAACATAACTGGTACCAGGCTTATTTTATTAGTTCCATTCCTCACTGACAGCAAAGCTCCTTGGAGAAAGGGTTAATACCAGAAGCTGGGTCAGGGGAGGCTTGGATGAACTTAAAAAACATGTGGCCCAAAAAAGACTCAAGGAAGGACAGGGCCAGGTTCAAAAGCCATAGAAACCAACTGAGGCAGCTTTCAGAAATTTGAGCTTCCAAAAAGAGTACAATGGTGATAAAGTATAACTGAGTATTAAAAATTATCCAAAATGTATGCTAGGTGTGGCAGCCCATGCCTTTAATCCCAGCACTTGGGAGGCGGAAGCAGGCAGATCTATATCTCTATATATATCTCAACGAGAGCTGGATCTACATAGTGAGTTCCAGGGCAGCCAGGACTATGTACAGAGACCCTATCTCAAATACATACACACATATGTACACAGACATACATAATGGTTTTTAAAGAAAGAGTATAAGGGGAATTATTTTTTAGTATTTACTTTTTATTATTTATTTTAGCTGGGTGTTGGTAGCACATGCTATTAATCCAGTACCTGGGAAGCAGAGGCAGGCAGATCTCTAAATTCAAGGCCAGCCTAATCTACTGAGTTCCCGGGGTGCCAGGGCTACACAAAGAGAGTCTGTCTTCAAAAGCAAACAAATAAACAAAACTTGACTAATTTGTCTTATTTTATGAGCTGCCATGTGTGTGCTGGGAACTGAACCCAGGTCCTCGGCAAGATCAGCCAAGTACCCTTAACCTCTGAGCCTTCTCAACAGCCCAGAAATGATTCCTTAACCTAAAAGCCAGATAGCAGCAGATACATACAGGAAGAGAGCCAGGGTGTGACTCAATGAATGACAGAGCACTTGCCAGATGCATAAGACCCTAGCTTCAGTCCCTAGAACCACATAAAAAGAAAATCAATATAGAAAGGAAAACAGGAAATCATATCCTGGCCAACTGATACAGTACCTGGTCTGGGAAAGGGCTCTCAGTGAGGGTAAGCCACCTCTACAAAAGGGACTGGAGGACAGGAAGCTCACAGTCCCACATTATCCAGAACAAGAATACATGCAATGTGGAACATGACTGCACTCTGGATTAAAAAAACAAATCCTAAGAAACAATTTGCAGAACAGTGGAAAATTAAGAGTTACATGCATCAGTGTCAAAGTTCTCTGGCTACTAAATGTATTGTGGTTACACCGAATGTCCTTGTTCTTAGGGCTATGACGTCTATGGGCTCTGAATTAGAGGTGTTTTATAGCTGTTAACCTTGGGAGATGGAATAAAGTTTCCTTCTGGTTTGACCTTGGAGAAAAGTAGACCTCGATCCTTGCTGTAAGGGGTAGATTCCTCAAGCTCCATGTTTCTCTCTCTCAAACACATGCAGGCACCCCTTGCAGGCCATCACATCACCACTATGGAGCTGGGACACCCAGGAAGCAGCACAAGCATACTGATGTCATGCCATTCCCAATGATAGGAAAAAAACGACCTTTATTCCTGGCTCAAGCAACCACAAGAATAACAGGCTACCTTATTAACCTGCAAGGATGGCAAAATTCAACCAATCCGATCCCAAAAGCCTCTGGGAAGTTAGCACAGGAATCATGGGGAAAGACAGACAAATAATTTGTCAACAGGTAGCCACTCGCCAAGGCTGGTGCCAATGTGTTGAAATAAAGACTGGTCTCTTGGCCAACAGTAAGATCACTGAGATTCATGCGTGATCTCCAGAATCAGCATCCTCCTAAGTATTAAATATGTGCACTGTAGAGCCCGAATCTGAGTCTGAGTTTCAACTGATGCTCCCGAGCTGAGACGACTTGGGTTAGCCACCTATGGAGCTCTTCAAGGAGGGCCTTGTGATGGAATCAAAGTGAGTATATATGCACACGCAGCACCGACAATAGTGCCGATATTTAAGAAGTACCTAAGTACTACTTCTAGTACTCTTGTACCCAAACTGAGGTGTTTGGGACAGGAAAATAGATAATAATGATAATAGAGCTAAGGGCAAATCCAAGATTCATAGCCAGCCATGAGCTGCAATGTAGTCAGTTAAAACGTTCATCAGACTTTCCTATCTGGCTGCTCCATGCACCAGGTGTGTTGCCTAGTGGGATTCACACCTTCAACCCCCTAACAGGCCCTCTCTCCTAGGTTTGTGGAGAAGACGCAAACACTGTCTGCCTGTGCCATTCGCAGGCTTTGAGCAAAGCCTGCATGGGCACCGCTGCCCAAGAAACACAAAGAGCCTCGTACAGACAGAAGCACTGACTACACGCAGACAACTGCTTCTACAAGCGGCCCCCGATCTTGCTACCTCCTCCTCGGATCCTCCTCGGTCCCACCGGGGAAGCACCTGCAGCTTTTGAACAAGGCAGGCTGCAGGATCCCCGGCACCGTCCGACTCGGCTCCAGGACTCAGCCCCGCGGCCAGTACGCAAGGGTACCGAGCGAAACTCACCTGCTGTAGGTACTGGTTAATGGTGATGTGCGCCATAGCAGGGGCCGCGGGCGTTCAGTGCCTCACTTCCGGCGCAGGTCCGACTCCGCTCCTCGTCCTCCCCACGCGGTAGCCTCGGCACTTGGGTTCCGGAGCGGGTGGCGCGAGCCGAGCAGAGCTGGGGCGAGCGCCGTGTCAGTGCGGTCGCTGGGACGCCTCAGGGCCGGCGGGGGCGCGCGCGAGGACGCGGAGGAGTCCCGACCGACTTGGAGACGTGTCCCTGCGTCCCTGGTCACGTCTGTGTGCTAGCGACCGGATTCCTCGCCCCCCTCCCCGCCCCTCCGTCCCCGATGAGGGTGACCCGCTCCCCAACCCTCGATTTGCAAAGGTGCTCCTGGCTCTCTCGGAACCCAAGTCCGGATCCCACTCGGAAGACGTCCCCGCACTCCTGGCCCCCGCTGGATGGGGTCCCGAGTCCTCCCACGCTCCTCACTGGGGCACCCCAGATCGATGGGTGTAGAGCATTCCGTCCCCCGATCCTCGGCGCGCCACCGCCCGGAGCGTCCCCGAGCCCTAGGCGGGACGTGGCCCGGGCGGCGAGGCCGCGGGGGTGTCCCGATCTGGGGCAAGCAAGCTCCCGAGCGCTCGGAGCGGGGGGTCACGGCGCCCTCTCGCGAGCCTTCGCGGTAGAACGTTCCCCGAGTCTCGGAGCCACCGGAGCCGGATCGTTCCGGTGCGCGCCGCGGCGGTTGGACCTCGGGCGCGCGGACCGGGCCGCGAGCAGCAGGAGGAGGAGCCGGAGCGCTCACGGGCGGAGCCCGACTGGAGGAGGAGGAGGAGCCGGGCGCGCACGGACGGGGCGCAGGGCAGGAGGAGGAGCCGGGCGGCGCGGGGCGGGGCGGCGTCCGGCCCAGCCATGGCGGACGAGGGCCCTCGGAAGGGCAGCGTCTCCGCTCTCATGGGCCGCACCAACGGCCTCACGAAGCCCGCGGCGTTGGCCGGTGGCCCCGCCAAACCAGGGGGCGCGGGCGGCTCCAGGAAGCTGGTCATCAAGAACTTCCGAGGTGGGTGCGCTCCGGTGAGGAGCGAACGGGGCGGCCGGCGGGTCGCGCGCTCGGACAGGGCCTCCTGGGGCTGCCCGGCCGGCCCTGTCCCCGCGCCCCGGCCCGCCTTGTACGTCCCCGCACCGTCCCGCCTCGGCGCTGCAGCCTGACTTGGCCCTGCTCCGCCACGTCCCCGCGCCCCAGCTGGCCCCGATCCCGCAGCTCCTGGCTGGCCCGGCCGGGCCCTGCCTCGATCGGTGCCCCGGCCTGGCCCGTCCCCGCGCGGCCGTTGACCCTCTCTCCCCACAGACAGGCCGCGGCTGCCTGACAACTACACTCAGGACACGTGGCGGAAGCTTCACGAGGCGGTCAAGGCCATCCAGAGCAGCACATCCATCAGGTACAACCTGGAGGAGCTGTACCAGGTGAGCGGCGGCCTGGGCCTGCGAGCACCTGGCTGTTTTCCTCCTCCCGCAGCCAGCCACCGGGGGCCGACGCTCCGGAGGCCTACCCCGGGGAAAAGCTGCGGCCCGAACCTTCCCTAGTGGAAGCCGCCGCGAAGCCCTGGGTAGGCAGGTGTTTGTGTGGATCGCCGCCCTGGATTAGTGCTGTGTGTCGAGGCTTAGAGCAGGCTGCTTAGGAGGTGTGAGTTTTCCCATCGCCAGAAGAAAGGAGCTGTTTGGAGCTGAGAGGCACAGGGCTCCAGCAGCCTTCAATGTTATCAGAGTGCCGGTTTGTTAACACCTAAAACTCATTACGGCCCCGCTTACTAGTAGGGTCCTTGTGCTGTGACGGACCCCCCTCCCCAACAGTGTTTTGTAGTCTAATTATTGCAAATAAGGTTGCAGACAGATTCGGGTAGTTTTAATTTAAAGATGGGTTGTGTCTGCAACAGGGGGAAAAATCATCAGGAAAAAAAACACATCAGAAGTACATTTTTCTGTTTCAAGCACACTTTTCTATCATGGTTTTATACAATAATCGCTAAATATTCTATGTTTTAGTTCATGATAGGCCATATAATTATTTATATGTGACTTAAAAGTTGTCTAAGAGGCTTGTTTTATCCTGGTTACAAACTGAGTGTATTGTAAGTCACAGAAAGCACGAGAAGAAAAGTAAACAGTAGTACCCGAAGGAATCTGTGCCAGGTCGATCACACCCAACCCCAAACTCCCAAGTCCAAAACTTGTAGTGCAAAAAAGATCCACACCTGACCTCCTCTGCCTAGCTTCAGACAGAAGACAGTGCATGCCAAAACTGTTGAGTAAAATGACCATAAAGCTAGGGCCAGCCAGATGGCCCAGTAGGTAAATCACTGGGAGAGCAAGCGTGGCAGCCTGTGTTTGAACCTCAGAACCTCAAAAGGTGGAAGGAGAAAACTGACTCGAGACACGTCTTCTGACGTCCAGACTCTTGATGTGACACAAGCACCCACACATACACATGGTGTGCTCATATGATGATAAAGCAAGGCATATGGGATACGAATTAGCTTTGTGTTTAGACTTGATTCTCAGTCCCCAAATATGTCATTATGTATATGCAAGTATTAAGTCCGGAAGAAAAACATCTAAAATCCAAAACACTAGTGGCCCCGAGCATTCTGGGTGAGGGACCACCGGCCTATAGTGACAGATTGGTATATGTGTGTCTGTTCCTTGTGTTAAGTTTGCAAGTTGATTGTGTACTGAGGGAGAGGTTTTAAGGTTTTTGTTTTGTTTAGATGGGGCTCACTGTGTAGCCTTGTCTATTCTAGAACTCACTATGAACACCAGGTGATCCAGTCTAACTCACAGAGATCCTCCTGCCATTGTATCTTGGTGCTGGAATTAACACTATGCACTGCTACACAGCCTAAAGATTTACTTTTACTTTCATCAAGTATGTGCCTATGTGTGGGTGAGTATGTGCATATGAGTACAGTGTTGGGGACATATAACGTGTGCTGCAGTAGGTTTATTTTATTTTTTTATGAGAGGAGAGGGTCAGTTGGTTTTATTTTTTAAGAGATTCACTGTAGGGCTGGAGAGATGGCGCAGCAGTTAAAAGTGCTCTTCCAAAGGTCCTGAGTTCAAATTCCCAGCAACTACATGGTAACTTACAACCATCTGTAATGGAATCTGATGCCCTCTTCTGGTGTGTGTGTGAAGACAGCTACTGTATACTTACATATATGAAAAAAAAAAGTCTCACTGGTTAGTCCAGGCTGCCCCTCATCCCTCGTGTGTCAGGTTATAAGCTAACACCAACACACTTGTTCCAGTAGATTTTAATGGCCTAAAATAGAGTTGTTTGCCAGCCCCTCAATGAAAATTTAGACTGTTTGCATCCCTCTTAAGGAGGGACAAGCCCTTGCAGTCATCCCTTCCCGTCGCCTGGCCGTGACAGCTGCTGCTGTGTGTTTATCTCCCCCTCCACCTATATCTAAACGGAGCCATGCATTTGCAGTCCTTTGTCATCGGCTTTTATCTAGAATGGCATTTGCCATTTACTCAGGTGCTAACAGTTTGGTATTTTGGTTTGTTTGCTTTTGTTTTTTAATGTTTTTATTACTTGAAATAGTAATAAAAACTTTCCTTTCCCCTTTCCTCCTCCTTTCCTCCCTTCATGGTCCCCAGACACCCTTTTTCAAATCCCTCCTGTGTGCCCCCAAGTGCATATTACTTTTATTAATGAGTAGAGTGGATGTAGTACATTGGCTTATCATCAGGTAATGGCCACTTGGGTGTCCAGTGAGAACACTGCCAGCAGAGCCATCATGAACGTTGAATACATTGTGTGTAGGGACGTGTTCTCATTCTTCTCAGGAAAATATCTCAGAGATACAGAAAATGTGTGCTTAATTTCCTAAGAAGCTGCTGCTCTTCAAAGTGAATGTACCATTTTCCACCATGCTGGTACCTTGAGGACCCTTTGCTCCACATTCTCACCAGCATTTGGTACTGTCAGGGTTTACAAACGGGTTTAATTGGCCGTCCCTGTTGACGGCAGCCTGTTGCTATTCTGTACTTTTGATGCAGTATACTGCCCGGATCTGCTGGCTTCCTGCCGCCTCCTGCCATCCCCCTCTCCCTAGTTCCCTCTTATCTCACAGTGTAGCTTGCTCTAGCTGCAAACTTTTAATCCTCCTGTGCCAACCTCCCAAGTGTTGGGATTGCAGATAAGGGCCTGGGTGCCCAGCTTCATTTGCTTAGATTATTTTCCCATTATTAAATTGTGAGTTCAGTATGTATTCCAGATATAAGTTCTATATAGGTGCTGCAAATATTTTCTTCCGTAACTTATCCCTTAACTAATCTATGTCCTTTGAAGAACAGTGATTTAAATTTTGAAGTTAAATGTATCAGCTGTTCTTTTAGGTTATGTTTTCAGTATCAACCTAAAAAAAAAAAACAAAAAATAAGCTTTTGCTCTAAGCAGTAATAGTAGCACACTCCTATAATCCCAGCACTTGGTGGGCAGAAGAGAGTCAGGAATAAACAGCCAGCCTCTTCTGCTAGCCAGCTCAAGGCCAGCTACATGAAACCCGTCTCAAAAACAAAGCAACAGAGCTTTGTCCTAATCTAAGATTTTGTAGTTCCCTGTAGACATTTAGAGCTGAAAGTTTTACATTTAGATTTGTGATCTACATTGTGTGGACATCTGTGTGCGTGGTGAGGTATACATCTAGATGCAGTGTTTTCCCTGTAGGTGTCCAGGTGAGCCCATTGTTGGCCAACTGCCTTTCTCAGGCAAGACCAGTTGTCTGTCTAGGAGGGAAAGCTCCAGCTTCGTGCTTGTCCACATTTGTCTCAGCTGTTCTTGGTCCTTTGCATGTCTTTTTGAATCTGAGACTCTGTTTTCTGGCTTGGGTTAGATCGCCTAGAGAGAACTGACTCAACCTTTAGAGAGAACTGACTCAACCTTAGAGATAGACTGGGCTCTGTTGAGCTAATATTTCTCAGCACTGATTTCTTGTTTGATTTGTAAAGATGTTGTTGCAAAGCTTTTGTGGAGTTTCCACCTTCCCTTAATCTCTGCCTTGTAATTCTTACTGCTATTTAGACATACTGTTGATTTTATATATTGAAATTGTCCTTCTAACATGCTAGCCTTGCCTGTTTTCTGTAGATCCCATTGTGTCTTCTGCCCAGACAATCACATGTAACTAGAAAGCTTTTTCCTTTCTAAGTTTTGTGCCTCTCATTTCTTGGCTTTGTCTTCCTAAACTGGCAAGAGCCTCAGGGCCAGTGGTTAGACGAGAGAGAGCTGGCACTGTCTTGCTCTGGGTCTCAGAGACCTTTTGTTTGCCACTGTTGAGTGTGACGGTGCTGCCATGTAGGAGGGTCCTTCCTGTTCCTGGGTAATTTAATGAAAGCACTTTTCTGCATCTTTTGCTGGATTTCGTGAGTTTTGTTTCATTAATTTTTTTCTGTTTTGAATATAAGGACAGTCTTGATGCTTGGGCTACATCTTTTTTTAGACATAGTCTCAGCGTGTATCCTTGGCTGGCTTGGAACTCACTATCAGATGAGGTTGGCCTCAAACTCATTGAGCTCTACTCGCCTCTGCCTCCTGAGTACTGCTGGAGTTAAAGCGATTGCCACTGTGGCCGGTTCTGTTACCTTTTTTAATGTGTTAAGTTGAGTAGTTAATATTTTGTTAACTTTGTCTTTTTGGTTTTTTTGAGACAGGGTTTCTCTGTGTAGCCCTGGCTGTCCTGAAACTCACTCTGTAGACCAGGCTGGCCTCGAACTCAGAAATCCGCCACCACTGCCCGGCTGTTAACTTTGTCTTAATGTATTATTTTCTTATTATGTCTTTGATCAGTTTGCATGTCAAAGTAATATTGGCCTTATGAGTTTAAAATGATTCTCCCTTCCTTGTATAGAATTGGTATTGTTTTTTGTTTTTGTTTTTCTTTTTTTTTTTCTTTTGGTTTTTCGAAACAGGGTTTCTCTGTGTAGTCCTGGCTGTCCTGGAACTGACTCTGTAGACCAGGCTGGCCTCGAACTCAGAAATCCGCCTGCCTCTGCCTCCCAAGTGCTAGGATTAAAGGTGTGTGCCACCACCGCCCAGTGGTATTGTTTTTTTCTTAAATGTTTGAAGGGATTCGCTAGTGGAGCCATTTTGGTTTTCATCATCATTTTATTATTTTACACATATGGATGTTTATTCTGCATGTGTATCTGTGTACCATATTTAGACCTAGTATGCATGAGACAGAAGGTATTGAGTCCCCTGGACCTGGAGCTAAGTGAATTGCTGAGTGGGTGCTGGATATTAAAGATGCATCCTCTGAAAGAGCAGCTTTTAAGTGCGAGCCATTAAGTGCACAGTGGTTGTTCCAAGTGCCCCAGGACACCGGCACTCTTGTCTGCAGAGTCTCCCCTCCTCAGCCGAGCCTCAGCTACTATTGCTGCCACAGGTGTGAGTCTCTGACACTTCTGAAGGCTTCTGAATTTCTGCCTAAGCTTTGGCCAGGATCTTGTTTCTGGCTGTTGTCTTGTCCTGACCCACTACCTCTGTTCTTGATTCCCTCCTCCCTCACTAAAGAGGGTATATAATCTTTGCTTGGTCGTTCAGCATTCTAAAATCTAACTAGTGTGCCAGATAGTTTTATATTATTGTAATTTCCTGTCCTTTATTCTGGCCATAGTTAAATGATTTAAAGACCATCTGGTCTTACGTCTTGCTTTTAGAGTTTGTTAGGCCAGGGCTAAATGGCCCTACCACTGAAGCAGACCTTCCTAGGGGCCTTGACTGTGGTTTCCAGCTGGCTATGGGAAAGCCGCTCTTCTAGGCCCTGTCAGAACTCTAGAGCTGTTACCGCCACCCTTCTAGATGGTTCTTTCCTTGTCCCAGAACGTGTACCCTTTGTTGCATATTGGGGGTTCCTTCATCTCTCCTGACTCAGTCCTGCATGCAGCCAGAAGGTGGGTAGGAAACTGGAGCAGCTGCCCCAAAGATCACTGACTTCCAGCAGCATCCAAGCCCCCAGCCAATGTGCCTCCTGTGCTGTGTCTGCTCTTTGTCTGTTTGGTTTAGGTTTTTGTTTGTTTGTTTTTTGGTGCCCAGGGCCCCTAAAATACTCTGTTCTTTGTCTTTTGGTTATTTTGACTGTAACAAGAACTGCACCAAAACACCTAAATACTTGGGGTTGGCTTAATAAACTATCTCTTGCTACTTAAGCTGCTCTGTTGTCTAGAGAGTGTAGTGCTCAGGTTCAGTTGTCCCAACAGTAGATGTTTTTTTTCCGTACCGCATATATGTAGCAGTGTGTCCTAGGCTGAGACCTCATGCATTCCAGGTTGTGAGGACTCAGCTCCAGCCTGTGTAAAGGGCAGAGGGGTGGCTCTGGCCTCAGACCAGCAGTGTGTCCACCTGTGCCTCTCCTGTTTCCAGCTGTGCTTCATGCCCTACCACAGAATCTTAGTGGAAAGCTTTTACCAGAGTCTGGAAATACGTAGTTTTGAAGTCTAATATAAATACAGGTGCTCATTGGTCATGGCTCTCTGCTCAGCAGCTCATTTTCTGGGTTATCACTTGGGTTCTATCTGTCGTTCATGGTGAGGAGGTCTTCTGGCTCCCACCCTCTGTATCTTCCTCAGAGCAGGGTTGTTTTGAAGATGCAGATCTCATTGCTTCTGAAGACTTGAGTCTGAGCCACTCAGAAGGATTCACGCCTGTGATTTTCATACTTGAATTTTGTCCTTTGGTCACCCTAGTGCAGATCAGAGGAAGACCCAGTGTGGAGTTCCACCTGAGAGCAAACTCCTCAGAGTGGCCTAACTTCCAGGGAGAGGCCAGCTCTGGGCTGGAGTACACAGCAGGGCTGGAAGGTTCATCCCTGTCAGGCACGATAGTGAAGGAGGGAGCAGTGTGGGTCTGTGTAGAGCTAAGTGGCAGGATTGGCTAAAACTGACATGGGAAAGCCAGGCCAGGGAGTATTGCTGTGAGCACTTTGAGGAAGTCACGTTAGTAGAGCATAAATTCAATACAAAAGCAGAGATATGCCCTCTCTGAGCTGCCCTAGCCCAGCAGCCTCCTGCTCAGTTCTCACAGGTATGTGTGTGGCCCTTGCCTCAGCCGTGAGAGCTCGTGACAGATGTGTCTCCTGAGCAGTTGCTGAGTTTCCTGTTGCCTGCATTTGAGTCCTGATTTCATTTTGTATTCTTATTTCTTTCAGGTAGGTATCTAGAGGGGCCCAGTATCCCAGCTCTACGGGGGGGGGGGGG
>JADRCD010181805.1:29747-44944 GCA_019843815.1 Montemys delectorum
GGAGGGCTGGGGAGGCAGCTAGTCTATGGAAATGGTGACCCCAGGGCACCCTCACCACAGAAAGTGCCACCAATCCTGGACTGCTGGGTCTGGGCAGTGTGCTTTACTGGTCTTCTGATGTGAGTTCAGGTCATCTCAGGTCCCATTGTGTCATACCATACGTCTCTGTAGTGGCTGGGCTCAGTTGTACTAGGTATATGAGGTAGTTTCCTGAGGGCTTGCCAGGCCTGCAGTTGAGGCTTGTGTGCTTTTTTGTCAATGAATCCAGTGACACAGTCCTGGTTTCTTGTTCCTGATTTCTGTGGCTTCAGCTCTAGTCCAAGGATCTCTGCATGAATTTGCATTTAATGAACACCAACAGAGCCCTGGCCTCCAGCTGCCTGTAGTCCCTTCTTTCATTCGATGTTCTTCACCAAAGAGGTGACTGTTCATGGCCACAGGAAGCGTTTTGTTTCAATAGCAGTAAACTCTCAGGTGATATGTAAGAGCAGGTGGTCAGCCGTGGACACGACAGCCCGTGCTTGTCAGTGCTCAGCATTATGGCCCTGGTGCAGACTAGTGGTCACTAAGCAGTCTGCTGTGAGGTGTGACCCTCCGATAGATGAGCAGTAAGTTCTTAGGATGAACCGGTATAAACAAGCAGAATCCAGAAGCTGCCGCATCCCTCCTGTGGTTGTTGGACTAACTCCTGCTTCTCTAGGGTGACTCCTTTTTAAATGCCCATAGTACACTCTTAGCCTGACTGGACCCTTCCTTCTTACAAGAGAGGACATTTAGAAACAGCCTCAAGGACTTGTGCTCAGGCCTACGGTAAGCCTGTGCTTCCGTGGTTGCCGCCTGCCTTGATGTAGTCTCAGTATTACAAATTAAGCAGACCTCAGTGTGTTCATGCCAGTGGGTACAATGGTGGTAGCGTGACAGCTAGGAAAAGTGGGCCAGGACTGTTGACTCCAACTCAGGAAGCAGCACTCAGAAAACTCATATTTGGGGACTGGTGGTACACACCCTTAATCCCAGTATTCAAGTGGCAGAGGCAGGAGGATCTCTGAGTTTGAGGTCAGACTGGTCTATATAGCAAGTTCCATGACAACCAAAGCTACATAGTGAGACTCTGTCTCAGAAGAAGAAAGATGTTCCTTACAAATTACTATTTTATGAAGGACAGTATACCATACACACAAACTGGATATTTACACAAAAAGAAGTACACAGTCATGTACATGTATACAAAAACTACTTTTTTTTTTTTACTGTACTTGTAAATGTGGACTGACTCGTGATGAGCTTCTGGGGCAGAACTGACAAGTAAGACGTGAAGCTTGAAGGAGAAAGGGCTGAGGAGGGTTCTCTGTTGTTCTCATTAGAGAGCGTTTTTGTTTACGTTTCACTTGAGTGAGATTCTGACGTGTGTATAGACTTGAGAGGGTTAATTATGGCTGCTGAGACTATATCCTTTTAGTGGGTAGAAATGTTTGATTTTTTTTTTCCTGTAGCTGTTTAAAGTTGCTTTTTGCTGGATGGAGGTGGTGTTCACCTTTAATCCCAGCGCTTGGGAGGCAGAGGCAGGCAGATCTGTGAGTTCGAGGCCAGCCTGGTCTACAGAGTGAGTTCCAGGACAGCCAGGGCTACACAGAGAAACCTTGTCTCGAAAAAACCAATAAAAAATAAAAAATAAATAAAAAAATAAACAGGCATCAGCATAGCCTGGTCTGTGTCACTCAGGAATCACAGGTCTGCCACTCACACAGCTGGAGTCTCTGCTGTGCCTGAGCAAGGCTCTGCTCCCCTCCTGTCACTGCCCAGGTTCACATGGTCATTTTTAGGATAAATGCGTGCCCCATCTCAACCTAGAGAATCAGAAAATGGCCACATGGTCCAAACCTACTTTAGAGCCCTGGTATTTTGGGGCAGCCTGATTGGAAAACAGCTGAACTAGAGCAAAGCTGGAGTCTTGAGGTGCCAACCCCCCAAGGAATAGTGGGTGCAGCATGCCATCAATCGGAGCCCCTCACTGTTGGTCCTTGCTGACAGTGTGGGCAGCACGTGCTCTGAACGCCTGTATGGGCTCGGTGGTAGCTAACTGCAGGGCTTTCCAAGAGCTTTGACACTCTGCTGAATAACCACCTTCTCCTCTGTTATAGGCTGTTGAAAACCTTTGTTCTCACAAAGTCTCCCCAACACTGTACAAGCAACTGCGCCAGGTCTGCGAAGACCACGTCCAAGCCCAGATCCTCCCGTTCAGAGAATATCCTTTCTTTGCTTTTGCTTTTTAAAATGGGATAAAGAACTAATGAATATCCTTAAGATAAAATAATAGGTTTTAAGGTTTTTTTATAGAACAAAGAGCCTTTTGTCATAATTCATTATAATAGTGAAATTTGTAACATTTGAATTGCTGAGTGAGGGTAAACAGCTTCCAGGTACTGCATCTAGTTGGGACATTCAGGGGAATTTTTCAAAATATATTAAAGTTTAAGTTCTGTCCTTTAATAGGAATCACCTTATTTATTTTCTGTGATATGTGACAAATCCCCTCAAATATGTCTATCATACGCAGCTTATTTTCTTGGGGTGTATCTGTCAGGAATCAGGGTACAGCCCAGTAGTTTGTCTGCTCAGGCTCTCGTAAGCCCAAGGCGGTGTGTCAGGGAGGCTTTATCATCTAAGGGTGGGTCTTTCCTGGCTCCCACGGGTGGGCAACTGTAGGAACAAGGTCCCTACATACCATCTGGCCATAGTGGACCTGGCTTAACCCTGAGAACTATGCTCAGGGCCTTGCTGCATCCACTTTCTCCTGGTGGAATGTGCACTACTCTGGGCAGGCAGGAGAACCTGACAAAGGAGGGCTGGACAGCGCTCCATTAAGAAAGAGTTAGTCAGGCACGTACTGTAGACAGGGCTGGGCAGAGCCTTCGTAGGTTTGCTGCCATGTCATCTGTGACTCATGCCCACAGGACATCTGTCTGACCTGGCCTCAGGTGAATTTAAAGGCACAAACTCTGTTGTGTGTAAAACCAGTGTTGACTTTTTTGGCTCCATGTATTCATGTCTAAAACAAATCCCAGAGCTTTTGTATTGAAGATTTTCTCCTGATTCAGAAAATCTTTTTTTTTTCCCTCCGTGGAATCTTGGTCCTGCCAGCTATGCAGACCTTGTTAATTCAGAGAGGGTGGTAGTACTCTGGACCCTGAGCCTCTGTGGTCCAGGTGAAAGACCGCCATAGAGCCTGTATGCCTGTCATCCCATAGCAGGTGTATGAAGCCATCTTGAGTTCAGCTACACAGCTTCAATCAGGATGCCTCTCTTTTCTCCAGTAAGCATTTTGAACTAAGGACTGCAAGATTATACAAGGTCATGGTGACCAAATCCCTGGATAACCTGCTAGCACGTGTCTTCTTTCAGGAGAAAGCTGTGAGGCATACAGAGCCTCTGCCCCATTCAGAGCACTGGAGGAGCCTGAGCCTAGGCTGAGAGTAGCGCTGTGGTCAGCAGCCGTGGCCAAGGACACTGGCACCCAGCATGGTTTTGCTCTAACCCCACTTTGCTGCAAATGGCTTTTTGATTACCCACTTTAATCATCTTCCTGCCAATTAATCCCACTCTGGGGGTTGACCTACACGTTCACACGTTCAGCAAGCCTTTGTTTCCTAACCCGGTTTCTTAACCCCTGGATTATAGAAAAGTGGCTGTGTGCCTGATTTCCTTTCTCCCAGGAATCACAGCCCTAGGATAGAGCCATAGAATAAGAAAGCAGGATTAAAAAATTGTGACTTGTTCTACAGGATGAAAAAAGCACTAATACATTATATGTTCTTAGTGACAATGTCATTGAGAACACAGACACATGCAGCTCACAGCAGCAGAACAGAAATCAGGTAGAGCGCCCACAGTGGCAGGGTCAGGGGAGTCAGGGATACCACTGTCCTGTGCCTTGAAGAACAGTGGGGTGTAAGCAGACAGTGAACACGATGCAGTGCAAGTGTGTTCCTGCGGTCTGGTGTGCAGACCAGGTCACAGGCTGCATCGGGTTCTAAATATGCCATCAAGAAGTTGCACTTTAAGCTGTACAAGCCACTGAGATTACTTGTAGTTTTTAAGCTAGAGATCAGTAAAATTGTCATGTGAAGATCACAGCATGATAGAACAGCCTGGCCAGTATGCAGCCTAGAACCTTCACCAGCTAACACATTTCCAAAAGAGCTGGTATGTGCTGCCTGGCATCATCCTAGGCCCTGAGAAAACGCACTGTGAGAAACTCAGACTTCAGCCTGAGAGATTCTTCTGATGGAGATGACAAAGGCCATGGCCACCTCAGGACATCAGGAAGGGTATAGCCCATGCCTGAGGAGGGAAGTGCTGAGGGGACAGGAGCCCCAGCGAGGAGATAGCCCGTGCAGGTCCATGGGGGGCAAAGAAGAGCCCACTGGCAAGAAGCAGCAGTTGCTGCTGCAGGCTTCCAGAAAAGGAAGGTTCACCTTTGACCTGAAGTGTGACTGGCCCATCCTGTGCTAAGGGCCAGGCTGTGCAGAGTTCTGGCCCAGTGGGATGTATTGACTAATGGGGAGAATGGTAATTAAATAGTCCTAAAAGAGCAGGGTTGTACTTGATGACGTTTCAGCTTTCCTCTTCTATGCTGTTCTCAGCAAGAGTACTGAGATGCTGAAGCCAAGCAAGCAGTGATAATACACTTACTTTCCTTTAAATGGGGTCAGGCGCACCACTGTCCTGTGCCTTGAAGAACAGTGGGGTTGGGAGGTCTGTTGGGATTTGTTTTTGTTTTTGTTTTTTTGAGACAGGGTTTCTCTGTGTAGCCTTGGCTGTCCTGGAACTCACTCTCTAGACCAGGCTGGCCTCAAACTCAGAAATCTGCCTGCCTCTGCCTCCCAAGTGTGGGATTAAAGGCGTGTGCCACCACCACCTGGGGAATTTTTTTTATAGTCTTATCATAGCATTTTTGCTATTGGGTGCTAATTGTATCACGAAAGGTGTACCTCACTTGCATGGAGGGTGTGAGTCCTTTGCAGGGATCAGCCTTTCTCCAAAATGAGACAAGAATGGCTACCAGGGAGCTGCCTCCACAGAAGCCACACAGACCTTTGTGACACGTGTTATCTCACTGCCTAGAAGCACTCACTTCTGGCACCGTGGTGACACCTTCGGCCTTGCATCCTGGAACTGACTGAATTGCAGCAGGCTGAGCAGGATCTTAGTCAGCACAGTCCTGTGTGGAAATGCTTTACTCTTGTATACGGTTCTCCATGGGAAGTAGCAGAAAGGTAGGCCTGTCTGCGTTACTCAACAGAACACTTCTACTACAGAGCTTAGACATTGGACCCTGCATCTTAGAGACCCTGGGACAGGTACAACTCCCCTGTGGTTATTGATGACACCTGAGCTGCCTGGTAGTGTCAGATGGACTAGTGTCAGTTTAACTCCATCTTAAGCTTAAAGCTTATGCAGGCTCACTGCCACACAGCATGCTGGCCAATGTGAACTTATTAGGATATTCACCGACAGGGCAGTGGCATCTCTCACCCTGCTGAATCAAATGTCCTGTGGCCAACCTGTGTCTTGCTTTGCCTAGCTTTTTGTGTAGGTTCCTCACATTGTAGTCTAGCATATTTTACCATGATAGAAGCATTCTCCAAGAATAATGTGCTAGCCATTGAACTAACAGGCTTTCACTTTGACTATCTAAATATGTGGAATATGCTTCCTGAGACTTAGGAGAGGAAAAACTAGACCTTTTTGACCCACTGTAGTTATGGCCACTTGCACAGATATGCCTAACCCTCTACATCTCCCTGAACATTGTCTTCCCCTCCTGAGGTTGGGCCAGTGCTGTGTGCCTCTACCAGCTGTCCTTGACGCACTGAAGATCTGCTGCTTCTCTGACCTGGCTGTGGCACACTCTGCAAGCTTCTCCTCTGCCTGGGTGTGTTGGCCCTCCATAGTTGCACTCACATGTGAGCTGAGCATGCTGGCCCTTCGCACTTGCACTCATTGACACGGGTAGAGCATGTGCTGAGTGGCACTTTCCACCCTCTCGGACTGCTCTTCCTGTGTTGGGAAGCTTAAAGACCAAATGAAAATGGGCTAAAAGTCTTTCTCTAGAAACATTCTGGCACCTTTTTTAAAAAGTGTTTTGCATAGTTTAGAAAAGTAGTATTAAGAGCTAGAGAGATGGCTTATTGGTGAGAGCACACAGTGCTCTTGCAGGGACCCAAGGTCAAGTCCCAGGACCTGTGTCAGCCAGTTGACTTAAGCTCTATGTGATTGGACACCTCTGGCTTCTATGGATCCTGGCACCAGCATTCATATCATACAAGTAAAAATTAAGTCATTTGAAAGAATTCTAAAAATTTAAAAAATAATGGGACTGGAGAGATGGCTCCGCAGTTAGGAGCACTGGCTGCTCTTCCAGAGGACTTGGATTTGTTTCCCAGAACCCACATGGCAACTCACAACCATCCATAACTCCAGTTCCAGGGGATCCGATGTCCCATTTTGCTCTCCTTGGGCACTGTACATATGCATGCATGCATGCATACGTACATACAAACAAACAAACAAACAATAAATTATAGAATGTCAACCAGGCGGTGTTGGCACACGCCTTTAATCCCAGCACTTGGGAGACAGAGGCAGGCAGATTTCTGAGTTCAAGGTTAGCCTGGTCTACAGAGTGAGTTCCAGGACACCCAGGGCTACACAGAGAAGCCCTGTCTCGAAAAACAAAAAAACAAAAACAAACAAAAATAATAATAATTATAGAATGTCCTAATAGCAAGGTCCAGGTCAGCATGGTGTATGGTGAGACCATAGCTCAAAAAAATTAAGACACATATACTGGCACACGCCTGTAAGTTCGTCTCTGGGGAAACTGAGGCAGAAGAATCTTAAGTTCAGCATAAGCTCTGTGTTAATAAAGATCCTGACTCAAAAAACAAGCACAGTGTGGTGGCTTGACACCCAAAATCCCAACTCGTGGGACACTGGGGAAGGAGGAAAGCTGGGTGTAAGGCCAGTCTTGGGCAGAGTGACACTGTCCCAAAAACACACACACAAAATCCCAAACAGAGAGGTAGGCACACTTAGACTCTAGCTGGTGCACAGTCTGGTCATAGATGCAACCTTGTGTTTAGTGTTCTAAGTTTTTACTGGGCAAGCCTCTACCACTCTTGAGCTGCCAGTTCCCTGTTGTTGTTATTCAGTACACTTTGACTGTGAGACATCCTGCTCCAACCAGACACCAGCTGTAGAAAGTCCTCTGTAGAGTTATGTTCAGTCGTGGCCCTCAGTGGGGTGAAGACATGCTCCCCTGATGAAGCTCATGTGCCTGCTCATTTCTGTAAGCTGGCAGGAACAGAAAGTAGAGAGGAGAGAATGGAAGTCAAAGCAGTAAGACACATCCCAGGGGGCGGGATGAGGCAGGGAGGTGAGGTGACCATGGACAGAGACCAGGAATTCACACTCCTGGCTTGGGAGCTACAGGTCTCTGTTGGTGTATTTGTTTAAAAAAAAAAAAATATATAGCCACCGGGAGACTGGAAGTCCCAAGTACTCATTGTGTCCATCTGGTAAGAGGGTCCTGCTTCGAGGGTAGGATGAGGAAGCTCTCTAGGGTGTCGTTCGTTTATACCTCCTGGCCCCACGGCCTTAGGACTAGGTTCCCACTGTGGATTTAGAATGCACAAGTGTTGAGACTATAGTATGACCTTTCAGGGATCATATTTTCACTGTTCGCAGAAGGACAGCTAGCAGGGACGGCATTAGTTAAAGTGAAAGTTGGAAAGCTGGGTGGACTGGTCATTGTGTTTGAAGCTTCCTTAGCAGGTCTGCACAGACTCACTAGACAGTGTTTTATTTCTAAAGAAGATTAACACATGCTGGCAAGATCACTGCAGACAAATGGTAAGTCTGCAGCCTTCATCAACCTCGATTCTCTGTTAGTACTACTATGCATGCCTGAGTCAGCTCGCTCATACCTGATCGCTGGGACTTGGGCCTTACAAGCCTCTGCTGGAGACAGAATGACGGTGAGTTCTTCACAGCTGCCTTGCCACCACCTTGAGGCCTGGGCTCGGACACTTCACCACATGAGCAGTAGAGTGGAGTGGGGAGGTGAGCTACTCAGCCTCTTCTAGAAGGACGTACTGTCCCCCTCTGCCTCCAGGTCAGCAGTCACTGTGCTCATCGAAGACTTCCCCAAGTTCTCAAAGGAGGCTCCAGGTGTCTAATTGATAGTTGGCCTGAGTTCCAGCTCCTTGATGTAGCTGGATGGCCAAGCCTGAGGCTGTAGATGTGTCTAATTTGACTTGACACGTGGGTTTTTGTGTGGCCCAGCTGTTGATGACCTATAAGAGCATAGGTCTATGTGGCTTCTTCAAGTAGACTGAATGCTCATTTTCTAAAGATGAGCATTTTGAGCCATGTGGATATGAAAAGAGTGTCCACTTGGGAAGGTATTTCAAATGTCAGCAAGTCTCGCCAAAAAGTAGAGACAGTTCACTGCCTGCACTGGAACCCAAGAGCCTCAAGACAGTGCAGCAAGTCTTCTAACTGTTAGAAAACTGAAGCCAAGAATAGAAGTTATATCCCTGCCTTTAATCACCATACTTGAGAAGTAGAAATAGGAAAATAAAAAGGTTACTGCTATGAGACCCCCCCACCTCAGAAAACCAAGAAAGAAAGATGAGACAGACATCTACAAGCCTCATTGTGTCTTCATTTGGGTGATAATTACATTTCAGATTTCCTTGAGACTGAGTGCTTTAAAACCTTTGCAATCTGGGCTGTTGTATTGAATGGAAAATACTAGAAGAAAAAGTTAAGTTTGTAAAAATGAGGGTCTTGATATGTGCGAATTTCCATCGAGAAATGATTGTCACTTTCAAGGCAGCTAATGTAAGATGGTCCAAAAAGTCTGTTGTCAAGCGGTGTGTATGAGGGAGGGTGGATGTGTGAGTGCTGCCCATCTCTGCTTGTCAGATCATGATCAGAAGCATCTTTCTATTTCTGGATCGCACCTACGTCCTCCAGAACTCCATGCTGCCTTCTATCTGGTGAGTCCTCCCTGACCCCCGGGCCTCCTGCAGGCGTACAGAGTCCTTTTAGAGCGTGGTGTCTTCACTGCATAGACTCCTGAGACTCCTGGGCTACAGGCTGAGGGAGAAGGGTTAACTTGTAGTCATTTTGTAGATGCAATGGTGATTCCCATGATCTTGATATCTTTGAGGCTCGCCCAAGGAGAATGGCGAAACAGGTCAAAGACAGTAGATCCAACAATAGCAAATTGAGTGCCTGAGTGGCATAAGATATCTCATTATCTCCTTGGGGTAGTCAGCTTGACCTATCTAGGAGTCAACCTCATTTATGGTAGAGGCATAGACATCCTGGCCTGGCCTACTGAGCATTTGTAAGAGGATGTTTGAAGCTCTGGATATCGTTAGTAAACGGCAGTTTGGGGCTAGTACATGTAGCCCACGTGACACTCTAGAGCGTCGAAGGTGAACCAAAGCCTTGCTGTGTTTCTCCATCAGGGACATGGGCCTAGAGCTGTTTAGGAACCATGTCATCAGTGACAGGATGGTGCAGAATAAGACCATCGATGGGATCCTACTGCTGATTGGGCGGGAACGAAGTGGAGAGGCTGTGGACAGGAGCCTGCTTCGAAGTTTGCTAAGCATGCTCTCAGATCTCCAGGTGAGGCCTTGGTCTTGAGTATGTGATGGCCATCTGCAGGTGCCTGTCCCTAAGTAAAGGCAGGCTTCAGAGATGTAAGTGGGGAATAGTACCCACAAATATGAGTGGGAAACAGGATTGTCTAGTCCTTAAGGACAGTGATGGAGGCCAGTGATCCAATGTGCAAGGAGCCGCGAGAGAAAAGCCTGGTAGGAGTTAGTGCTTGCAAGGGAAGGTTTCTGTATTGAAGCTCATTAGTAACTGCTCGTTCCCTAGGTGTACAAAGACTCATTTGAGCTGAAGTTCTTGGAAGAGACTAACTGTCTGTACGCTGCTGAAGGCCAGAGGCTGATGCAGGACAGGGAGGTGAGATGTGCAACCAAATGCATTTGACTGTAACCTACTCCTTGGACCTGCTGCCCTTTCGTATGCACACAATTGCCAAAGTCTCTCAAGCCCTCGGGAAAGAGCTGCTTACTATAGAAAAAAGTTAATGTCTTTCCCTCAGGGGCTTGCTTTCTTTACTTCCCCTCCCCCTAAGTATTCTTCTTAAATTGCAAAGGAGTCCTTGTCTAAGCAAGAAGGTAAAGAGTTAATCTTAAAATCCCAATTGCCACCTGTGTAAAGCCTCGGTGAAGCATGTATGTGAAGAGACATATGTCGTAGCACTGCCACCTTAGACGCTGTGAGCAGCTTCATAGGTACTGAGTCCGGTCCTGAAGGAGTGGGAGCACCTACGTGCAGCCGCCTGCTCCTGCCAAGGTGGGCCCAACCCGTCAGATCAGAGCCTAGCTGCAGCCATGCCAGCTGAGCTGGCACTGAGGACAAGTGATGTCAGTCTGCGGTTGCTGTGACTGCAGGGGAGGGAGGGTGTCACCACCGACAGATCCATGTGACCCATGGGAGGGTGCAGGTTGCTAGAAAGCTTTGGGCTGTCTACCCAGGTACTACTACTAACTCACCCATTATGGGCCCAGTGGTGTGTACTGTGTCCCCCAGCACTTTGTGGTGAGCAGTGAGTGCCACCTGAGCTCTGGTTTTAGAGGTGATGCTCAGTGGCAGTCTATTAGCGTTTCACTTGAATGTGGTCGCTTCTCTCTCTTTTTTTCTCTATGTTTTTGAGGAAATTTTATGTATAATGTGAGAAATTTTTGTCATTGATGTGTTAAATGTTTTTTGGGAAGGTTCCAGAATATCTTAACCATGTGAGCAAACGTCTAGAAGAGGAAGCAGACCGAGTGATCACCTACTTAGACCACAGCACACAGTAAGTCCTCAGTTCCCACAGCCACAGGCCTTCAGGCCTCACCCTGAGATAGCTCGTGCCTCAGGTGTACCCAGCACTCTGAGACTGTCTGCTCCCAAGGCCGAGCTTTGCTTATAATATGTGCATATTCAGCAGTTACAAACTATACTTCTTACCATGAGCTAGCTAGCACGAGAGGACTCATGACGGAGAGTGACACCTCAGCATCTGAGAGCTTTGTTTGCCTGCTAGAACTTCACTGAGTACCAGGCTCTTGTCTTTCTAGCCTTTGTTCTTTTAAGGTTTATGTGAGTGTGTTTCCTGTGCAGTGTGTGGTGATGCGCGTGTGAACACAGTGGTGTGAGGTCCCCAGAGCCACCTGGTGTAGATGCAAGAGCAGTCAGCACTCTTTAACCACTGTCCACCTCAGCTAGGCAGGCTTCTTAGATGGCTCACATGGCCATAATTCTCATGAAACAGTACACAGTCTTGTCTTTTCATTTGTCTTTCTCCTCTAGACTCTAGGTCGATGCAGTGCTTGTACAAGATGTGTTATGCACTGCTGTGAGGAGGTGGAGACATGGAGGGGCACAGAGGAGACAGTGAAGCTCCCGACCTTTGGGGTTTGGGGACAAGAGGAAAGAAAGGGTCAGATCCCAGAAGGCAGCATGCAAGTTCAGGACAACACCTTTAAGAGAATTGTGCTCTCCCTTTCCAGTGAGGACGCCATGGGTCCTAGTACAGAGCTGTGCTGGGGAGGCTGGGGGAGAGGCACCATGGGTCCTAGTGCAGAGCTGTGATGGGGAGGCTCGGGTAGGGACACCATGGGTCCTAGTGCAGAGCTGTGCTGGGGAGGCTGGGGGAGGGACACCATGGGTCCTAGTGCAGAGCTGTGCTGGGGAGGCAGGGGGAGGGGCGCCGTGGGTCCTAGTGCAGAGCTGTGCTGGGGAGGCTGGGTTGCTTGGGGATATTGATGTGTTCATCATGCTCCCACTTGTAGAGAGACTCTCTTATAAACATCACCAGTCAATAAAAAAGCTATGGCCAATGAATTGAGGCCGAAAATAGGATAGAGAGGAGCAGGGATAGAGAGAATTCTGGGAAATAAAGACATGGGAACTCTCCCTGGAAAGCTGAGAAGACAGATATAAGACAAGGAGAAAGATGGTTCAGTGGTTAAGAACACTGACTGCTTTTCCAAAGGTTCTGAATTCAAATCCCAGCAACCACATGGTGGCTCACAACCATCCATAATGAGATCTGACTCCCCCTTCTGGGGTGTCTGAAGACAGCTACAGTGTACCTACATACAATAAATAAATAAATTAAAAAAAAAAAAAAAGACAAGGAGAGAAAACCAGCCATGTCACTGAACTCTGGCTAGAATAAAGGCGATAATAAAGTTAAGAGCAAGTCAGAGCTTTTTGGCCTAAGTACTTATTAATAAATAACTAGTCTTAGAGTCATTATTGCTGGGAATTAAGTGATTGAGAGGAAAAACTAGATTTTATACATGGCGCCCAATGAGGGGACTATAATCCAAAGCTTTAATTTCATATTCAGTTATTAAGAGTCGATATTTAAGGGGATCAAATGTTCAGGAATAAAGTGAACACTTACATCCACCTGATGGAGGCGATGAGTTAAGGGGAGGCCCTAGGAGGCTGAGCTGCGCTAGCCACCAGGAAGGAGCAGAGGTTACCCTGAGCCCTCAAAAGTGCTGTCTTAGGCCGCTTATTTCTAAACTCCATTTTCATGGAGGGTTGGATATAATCCTGCCTTTTGCCCGAGGTGGTATGAGATTTAAATTTGCTAAAAAGTTCTTGTAGAAAGTTGATGTACACCTTTAATATAATGCTCAAGAGGCGGAGAAGCAGGTCCATCTCTCAGTACAAAACTATAGTCAGCTACATAGTGGGTTTCAGGCCAGCCGGAGTAAGCTCCACAGGAAGACTCAGGTGGCTGGCTGCCAAGCCTCACTGCCCGAGTCCGGTCCCTGAGACCCACGTAGCAGGAGTGAACTGACTCCTGAAGGTTCCTCTGGCATCTACACACATGCTGTGGTGTGTGCAAAGTGCATCATTTAAAACACTGGTACTGGGTACTAAACCCTAGTAGTGTTCCTGATAAACTCTAAAATGAAGGCTTGAGAAATGTCTAAAGTTAATCATTCTCTGTGCTTCTCTGAAAAGAGAAAGTAAGTTATGAATAAGAATAGAAATCCAGGAGGCTGGTGTAGTGGGGCTCAAGGGAAGCCAAGGGAGGTATGCATGTCTGTGAGTTCAGGACTCACTTGTTCTCCATAGTGAGTTCTGTACAGATCTCAGAAGAGGGGGTCGGCCGGGGATGGATAGGAAGGATAGGAAGGCCATTTCTGTACCTGAGACTGCAGTGCTCAGGCTCTGGTGCTTCTGCGGTGCTCAGGAGCCCGGACCTCACAGCAAGCTGTTTCCGTGAGCAGAATCCTGCCCAATAACCATGAGTGTGGCCATAGTCAGGGTGAGGGGTGGAGCTGTAGGAGTGAGTCTTAGACCTAGAGTAGAAGATGAGACAATTGCCAGTTCCTCTTGTGATACAGAGGTGAGGATCTAGCAGACAGCACAGTGGAAGACAGTGTGCGGGAAGACTGTGGGCCATCGGGAAGGAGAGAGGTCAGAGCCTGGATCCCGACAGAGTGGGTAATTTGCCACAGAAAACACTTAGGCCCGTAGGTCCTAGGCCCACTGGTGCTTCAGCATTGTGACAACATTCTGCCCTGCAGGCCAGCATGAGAGTGAACAAAGAGCAAAGCGCCATAGTAGGCATGTGCAATAGGACTAGAGGCTGCACTGCTAGGTGTGCCCTGCCGGCTTCTACACTGCATCCCTGGTCTCCTGCCTCAGGACTCCAGACTACTTTAGAGTTTATGTGTATGGTTCAGGAAGCTTTAGCAAGTGACATCAGGGACCAAAGCATGAAGAGCAGAGGAAAAAGTCAGAACCCAGCATGCCGTCCCCATGTACCTACACCAACCAGGAAGGTAGGCACCTCAGGTGCTCACTGCCAACTGTTTCCTGTGGGCCTATTGTGTTTAGAAATGCTGTTGCAAGAGCCAGGTGAATGTCTATAATCCAGCATTGAATAGAGGAGACAGAAAAGAAAGCTTGGTCTATGTAGGAAGATCTTGTCTCATAAAAAGAGTAAATTGAATTGAAGTCTGGTTTAGAATCATCAGCAAAAGCCACGATTAACAGTCAGTTTAATGCAAACCTTAGCTGAGCCCTCTGTCTGAGCGGTGTAAGCTGCCTGCTGTATTCTCAATCTCACCTCCGCAGCTGACCTCCTCTGCTGCTGACATCTGGTTTGCTTTGACAGAAAACCGTTGATTGCCTGTGTGGAGAAGCAGCTGTTAGGAGAACATTTGACAGCAATTCTACAGAAAGGTAGGTTTGCCCAACCATGTGGGATTTTACACTGAATTCTAACCTTTAACTCGTGAAACTCTGGGAGCATTGGATAGAACTTGACACATGGTTAATTTTATAGGACAAACTATTGTGACACTAGTTTAATAAGTGTGTTAGCCCTCAAAGGAATTCATAGTTAAATGATAAGGCTGGGGTCAAACGTGTGCACGACTACACTTGCCTTGTAACTTGGACCTTTTATTTTTGAGCTAAACATTAAAGAACTGTGCTGGCTAAGCAGTGGTGGCACACACCTCAGTCCCAGCAGTTGAGAAGCAGAGGCAGATGAATGTGTGAGTCTGAGATCAGCCTGGTCCACAGAGCGAGTCCAGAACAGTCAGGGCTGTTACACTGAGAAACCCTGTCTTGGAGAAGACAAAATGTAGGCTGGTGGTTTTCAGCCCTGCTTGGCTAAACCACCTTGGAAGGTTTTTCTTTTGTGAAGTAATTGTTCCTCCTTGTGGAGTACTCTCATGTAGAATACTTATGTGCAGCGTGTCAATGCAAACATACAGTGTGTGCTGCTTACATAACAGCCGTCGGTATCTCATGCTGGTTCTTCATTTGCCGCCTTCAGTCTCCTCTGTTCTAGTTCTTCCTAAGCTGCACACTAGGTTCCGATGAGCATATGCAGAAGCCTAGACTCTCCCCAGAGGGTGACTTAACTGGAGAGGGTAAGGATTTAGATCAATAGATAGCCTGCTATGCTGACAAGAGTTTGGAAGGGATTCAAGTTTGTCTTTAGAGGGCATTACACCACTCTACACATAACTACTACTACTACTACTACTACTACTACTACTACTACTACTACTACTACT